>VZDJ01004378.1:23475372-23493067 GCA_008694505.1 Cyanoderma ruficeps
ATATATATATATATATATATGTAAGTAACATTTAATGTAAAAACCCCACTTCGTACTTAATATAGTATTATTCCTGGAAGCATGAGTCTGATACAAGGTCTTCCAGGTTAGTCTAACTATCAGACTATAAAGTCAAATTTACCCTGCACTTCCTCTTGGGTCCAGTATATCCTTCAATCTTATCTGCCAGGAGACCTGTTCAAAAGAGACACGCAGATTTCTCACACTTCAGTAGACTATTGTCTGAGTAGAACATGAAGATTGAAGGCAGAGTGCATTTGAGAGCTTTTAGGAAAAGCATGGGCCTGAATCTGGGAGTCCAACATGCTCAGTGGGTGTGCTGAGTAGTGTGTCATGCTGCGTGAGAAACTAGGGAAAGACTTCTCTTTGTCTGTGGTCTAAAACTGACCTACTTTAGATTTGTGTGTGAAGGGCATGGTCCTGCCATGTTCTATGCCTCTGGAAATGTTTAATGGAATGAGCTTTTGGGGTGATTCAGACTTCACTCCTCCAAGTTTCTCAATCTAACCTGAGCTCAGACATGATCTAAGTGCTGAGCTGCTTAAGCCTGCCAAGCATAGGACAGTTCTGGGCACGTGCAGTGACTTACTAAGTACTGAAGAGATTTAACATCAAATGTTGCAGGGCTTATAGAGATTAGGTGTCTCCAGCTCAGAAGGTGAGTCAGGACTTTGCAATTACACTTTCCCCTCTGCAGCCTAAGCTTTATTCCAGTACCTCAATCTTGTACTTTAGTCTGCCTTGAATACCCTCTATATCTGAAATAAAACAAACAAAATCTATCACTATGTATTAGAAGGTTCTTTGTTTCTGGTAGTTAACTGCAGAATCATATTTCTTTTAGAGAATAAACCTTAGAAACACATGAAATGCTCATCCATGATCAAAAACCTCTAAGTCAAATTTCTGTACTTAAGACCCTTCTGATCTAGGAAACAAATATGTATCCATTGCATTTAAGTAGAGAAAAGTCTGAGATAAGATCAATTCAGGTACTTTTGAAAGTCTGGGCTCCTGTCACTAGAACAAAGCTTACACAGATGGTGTATTTTTCTCAGCACACAGGTTTCTAAATTGTCCTAGATCAACAACATGTTGATTAAATTGATTGCATCATATGGGCAATTCAGTTTGGATAACATTCTTTAAACTACATTCATTTGCATCCAGTAACATTTGTGATTTTTACAGTTAATGGTATAATATTTAAAACTTGCTAACTCTTCTTTGAATCTTTTTGTCACAGTGTAGTTACCTTAGGATCATTCAGATAAACTTTCTTTCCATCCACCCACTGGGAAGGGAAAATGAAGAGCTGAGAAATCAAAAGGATCTGAAAGTAGATAAAAGAACAATTTCCTTTAAAAATATATTTATTTTTGTCTCTTTTTTCTTTCTTTTTTTTTTTTAAGATCTTTATCACAGTCCTCAAGCCACAGGCTATTGAAATTTCTAGTACAAAGATTCACCTGGTGCTGAATAATCACATACAACTTCTGTTTGATCTCTTCAATGTGAAGCTTTTAAATCAGGCTGCTGAGTTCATTGCCTACTGTGCAGACCAATACAGTATCCTTGTACTTCCCTGCAAGTCTGCCTTCATCTGTTGCCTCTGGTCTTGCCTTATATTCAGTTCAAAACTTTTTTCAGGCAGTGACTATGTCATGTGCTTTTAATATATACATATATATCAAGTAATAATAAATTCTTAAGTAATACTTAATACCAATTAGTAGTTATGTAAAATCATGTATATTTATTTTATGGACTTTTTGAAAGAAAAATAAATAAATATATATATATCATGTTTCTATTATGGCACTTCAAAATGGTAGCTCTGCATTTGAAGGCAATTCCAATTATTAGTGTTTTAAATAAAATAAAATAAGCTATTTTAACATTCAGGTTTGTGAGAATTTAAAGAAAAAGGGCTTATTTTGCATGAGAAACTGTCAAAATTAAGACATTCAAAACCAGAAATCCTTTCAGTACTGTGTGATTCTGAAAAGTGAGTATAATTCAGAAAAGCAAAGAACCCAGATTTAGTAATTTCTTTTTCTTATATAGTAAGGTATCATAGGACTATTTTTCTTCAACATATGTCTCATGCCCTTCATTCTTACTTTTCCAGAAGTCATGTAGTCACTTATCCAGTACAATCTAAACGTTAGACAATTGTTTCTCCTCGTTTCTGGAAAGAGCAAATATATAGTTAGATCCTAAAAACACTGCAGATATATGTAAATGTTAATTGTGGCAGATCAGATTAGAACATGTCAAGTGTTACTGTCTTTGTGAAATGAGCTTAATCTTCTAGATAAAGCAAATTATTCATTTATGTGCTACAAAAGGCTGAGGAGAATCCCTTCCATTCAAATCATCTGCTATTCAGAGATTTCTCATCAGGTTATAAATGCAATGGTGCGGTGCTTCTCTCGGGGCTTTTGCCCACTCTTCCAGGCTAGCTCTGGCCCCGGCATCACAAAAAGGTACAGTCCTGTACTCTGGAATACAGTTCCAATCCTGTGGGTCCTTGCCTTGGCTGCAGTGTGAACAACGTGAGCAATAAAGGGATGGAACTCGGGTGGGGAGCTTCAACTGGGTTTTATTAAATCCACACAACTTCCTTCCACCCAGGAGTCAGCCTGCCAAAGCCCACTGAACTCCCGGGTTTTCACCTTAAATATGGGGGTGGAGGAGTGGGGAGGATACAGCTTGGAACCAATCCAGAGTGGGAAGGGAGTGAGCCCGAACCTAAATGACAACCCATAGAACGAATCAAGGAGCAAAGGGAGAAGGGTAACCTAGACCTCGCCAATCATTCAAACTCCTCACCAGAATTTTCTAGACATCTGGGTGGGGCCTTGAAGTGACAAACAGGAGCCAGGTGTCACATAAATGATGATTGATTAATAACAATAACTGGAGTAAACCATAATGGGGTAAAACATGGGGTACATGGGGAAAAAACATTGTGAAACAGTATAAAACAAACAGAAGCATATAGAAAACAGGAAAAACCCCACAACACACCACTACAATAAACACTCCACCAAAATACATCTGGCATTTAGTATCCCAAAGGTTAATTATATCTGCAAAAAAACCCAACCCCACTTTAAGTATTTACTTAAAGTCTGAAGAAATTCTAATTAATTTATCCTATCTACATGACTATATATCTGCATTAAATGGAATTACAGCCAGCAGAATCTCTTCTAACCAACTTGCTTTTGTTAGAATAGTTAGCAATATAAATATTCCAACATTCACTTTATTGTTACGCTAAAGACTCTTCTGGGATATATAAAGATACTAAAGGTAAAGTGGATAAGTGAATTTACTGTAATTTTCTCTTTCACATGTTGCATATTAGCTCTTTAAAAGGCTGTGGGTTTGCAATCTGCATGAAGACTTAAACCTGCAATCTGAATGTGAGCTGTAAACTCAAACTGAGAATAAGGGGAAGCTGACTTGTATTGATGCAAAATATTGCAATTTTAAAGAAGTTCATTACAAAAGTTTTCAGACTGGCTACCTATGTCATACTTCCTGTCTTATCCTTGAAATGTTCTCTCAGAGAATGGCACTCAGGTGTGAAGGTGTGGGTGACCTTTCTGATCTCATGGGTGTTCATACGACTATACATTTCCTACTTATTATGACTCTCAAAACCAAACCATTCATTGCCCTTTTACCTGTGTGCCGAGATGGCTTCAGAAGATGTCAACCAGCACTACGTATTATTAATATATGCCTGTGATTCAAATGAAAAATAACAAAAATTTAAATGGAATGCCATGACATTTCATCACAGATTGTACTGTCTGGAAACAATGGCACATATTTTCCCTTTCACAAAAAAAAAATCTTCTACAGTATAAAACGGGTTAAATCAGTTGCAGAAGAATGTCCTAGTAGAGTCATTAGGTGTATTAGTCCTTTTCTTTGCTGCTACACGGTTTATTAAAAACTGTGCTTATTAAAAAGGAAGGCTTGGCTGAGGTTTCTGTATCCTGGCACTGACAAAAAGTGAAGGCTTCTATTGGCAGTTAGAAGAACTGACCTAAGCTGTACCTTGGATAGGAAAAGAGTAAGACAAAATGAAGGAAAATTGATGCAAAAAAATGCCACTTAACGGTTTTGGGGATTTTTTATATTTTGTCCTAACAGTTTCATTCATCCAATAATCTATTATTTGTTCTTTTTATTTTCTTTTTATTTTTAATAACATTTAACTACATATTGATTTAGCTACTGGTTTTAATTTCTGTCTTATAGTTCTTAAGATATGGCATTAATTATTTATTTGTAATTGTAAACCAAAGCCATTTTGAGTCAGGTGCTTTATAATTCCACATGGTAAGAAGGAGACGTTTGATTTTTGTACTATCTATATATATATATATATGATAATGATTGAGGTAAAATGGATACTGCTTATACTAAATTAGAAGCAAAGGAAACTCAAATAGCATGGCATTCACATCCTGTGCTTCAGCCATTTAAAAGGCAGATAATATCTTCTAGGCTTTCTCAGTTGTCAGTGATACTTTAGGTAGCAAAGAGAACTTTGATTGCATGTCACTGCTTGGAAATGACACTTCTTGGTTGGCATCAGCAGGCAAAATTCTTTTGCATTACCTCCAGCCAGTGAATAAGGAACTCTTCAAAACAGCTAAGGGTGTTTTTTTCTCACTTATGGTTCACTCATTATTTTATACTGCACTGGTGTGCATACAGGATCACCACTAAATATATTTGATGACTAAATAGTACATTGCAGTCCTTGCAATTCATATCATTGCAAAATATCACTTTAGCAATATAAGCATAGCAAAAAAGCCTTTTAAAAGTAAGACGAGATAATAAACAGCACCAACCCTTCTTGTTTATACTGCAGCATTCAGCGCTTATTACTGTTCTGTGTAAAACGCTAAGGAAACAATCATTTCCAGGCTTCATAAAAGCAGTGTAAATATCAGCAGGTGTATTAGTGCTATTACCATGGCTGTAAAAAGCTTATTTGAGCAAAATGTTCAGGAAGAAACTCTTATTACTTGGCAATGCTACTGGACCATAATCTTTATGCAAAAGCTGAAATCACTAGCTGAAACCATAACTGCTTTAAAGCAACTATGTATACACAAGAGTTCTTAAAAGCTTGGGAAAAAATCCTAAACAGGAGCAGCCATCTTCTGCTCATCAGTTACAATGGAAGCAACAAACCCATGCTGGGCAGATTGGATTTCTTCTGATGAAAGCTACCCCATTGAGACGCAAATAAAGGTGTCCCCAGATTAAAATCCATTTCAAAAGAAGACATTTCATAACCTGAAACAGAACTGGAAATGGAAGGAGTGAATCAGGTTCATCAGATAGCTATTGCTACCAGTCTGAATTATTGATTGTCAAACTTATTAGTCCTATTGTAATTGATGATAACTGGTCTACAGATAAAATTTTTCACTGTCTGTATTTATACAGCTGCAACTGGCTATAGTTGAGTAACTCAGTCTTGTGTAATTCCACTGGTGATACAAAAGAAGTTCAGACAGAACCAACAGAGAGAATTGTGAGGAATTTTTTTTTCACTTTGTTTTATTACCTTGAGAAAGATCACCTCAGTTATTAGTGGGTAGAAGTAAAGGAAAGAAGAAAAAAATGCAAAAATAAAAAATTAAACAAATATTCACTAAACATGTACAAATTCCAGAACTCTTGGATAAAAAGATGAAAATAGTACTGCACTGAAAAATGGAGAAATATATAACATGAATTATACCAACAATTGTATGGGCCATAACTGATAGACAAAGGAATAAACAACATGAAGAATACACAAGACATGGAACACAGACCTTTCCCTTCTGATGGTATAAATAAATGTTCACTTGATATAAACAATGTATAATTTTTCATCTTTAATATTTTGACTACTTTCTTAAAAATTAAAAGAAATAAAGAAAAACATGCATTTAATACAGATCATGAAGTCTTGAACTTTTTCATTTATATTTAAATAAGTGAGGCATCTAATAAACTATTCCGGACACAATCCTAATCCAAAGGTAAAGAATGGTCAAAGTAGTAAATGTGACTGAGTGATAAACTACTTTTTATCTTCTGTTTAAATGCATAATAGCATAATGAATTATAACACTCCTAATACTGTGTAGTTAATCTTTAGAAAGACAGCAATAACTGCAAAATAGAGTAAAAACCGATTAAAAAAAAGTCATGTAAAATCCATTCATGCTTAAACTATAATCCATTTACGTTGAATATGGAGACTGAACCTTGAGCCAAAACTTCAGTATTACTGAGCACAAGAAAAAGGAAATCAGCTGCTAAGAAAAAGCTAAAATGAATGAATGATGATGAAAATTCCAAGTTTATGCTTTGCTTTTGGAAAATAAAAAGGCAACTGAAGGTAATACAGAGTACTTCAAACTGAAATCTGACACACCACATCTGCTACCAAAAAATCCCACCAAAAACTCAACCACAAAACACTCTGAGCTTGCAAACTGGAAATACATCTGTGAGCATTAGAGTTGATTCATTCTGTTTTTTATTTTTCTAATAAATAATAAAAATATTGTGTTAGACAACTGTTTAGTTCACAGAGCAGGACAATGAAAGCAAGTCAGTTCCCAGTTCCAGACACAGATTTCTCCACTGCTGCAGTTTTTAAAGATGTGGTGTCAGCTATAATTAAATCAATAATTAGACAGCTGCAAATTATGATGGAAAACCTGGAAAACTTCATAAGTTAACCTCTGCAAGCATTTCCTGTTAGTCACTGGATAGCTTCAAGTATTTTAATCCATGAGACTTGACCATGAATTTTACAAGAGGAAGTAATTTTGCAATAGTTGAAGTAATAGAGTATTTTACAGAAATCATTTTCAAGGTCTTCAGCTTCTCTGAGTAATGGATTTTAAACTCCAACCTGAGATGTTGAAAATGGATTTTACTTTTCTTTTTTTTCTTTCCCCAAATAACCAGCAAACAAAAAGATTTCTTGAGTTTTGAACTGAAAACCAATGCATCAAAATTATTAGAACCACCAGAAAAACCTTCTACCTAATGAGAGGTAGCATTTAATGGTGAATAGAAATGGGACAGAACATTGAATTATTTTTGTCATCAGCAAACATTGGAACTTGCAGAAGGACAGATGTTTGTTCTCCCTTAGGAGTCGAGTTGAACATCTTAAGGTCAAAGTTGCTAAAAATGACATGGTTAAGATGTCGCTACATCTTGACCCTCTATACACCAAATTCTTCAAAATACCAGGGGATAATTTTGACATACAATTGCCTGTAAGAGCTTTTCAAGCAGTTAAATATGGTTAGAAGCCATTTTCTATCATTAAAGTATCCACACTTCTGATTTCTGTTAAGAGTTTGAAAGGCCATGTGAAATGACAGAAGCTAAAAGGATGTTTTGGAACCTCAGCCAAACTTTTACTCAAATTTAATTTTATGAGGAGCTGACACATATCTGTACTGGTTTCATCTGGCTTTGAACTGGAATGGTATTTTTATGCAGTCTAATGTGCTTTCTTTACTGATAAATCATTCATTTTTTAAAATGCCTTATGCAGAGCTCTTGGGTCAGAAAAGAAAAATGGCACATATAGTGAAGACATTTCTATAAGTAGTTGGCTCAAAATGTACGGCTTGAATCTGATCTGAAGTATAAACAGGTTTTTGGTATGGTTTTTCCAGATTAGTGTTTTTTTATGAGAGTCTTTTGGCTGAGTCTGGCTCATATCTACATGCCCTCAGTTTTCAGGAAATGGAAGTTAAACAAGACAGTTTTCAGGTAGGAAACATATGTATAGAGGAAAATTAGGGAAACAAACAAGTTATTTCCTTTAACTATACTAATTAAAGACTGACTTTCTAATCAGAAACTGCTGAGGTCTCATATCAAGGCAGCCAAAGAAATCCGAGTAGTAGCAACTATTTCCCTAACTGTCAAATAGAAGTGTTTGAACAAAAAAAACCCCAACAAAACCAAACAATAATAACAACAACAAAAACCAACAAAAAAAGCCAAACCAAAAACCAAAACCCCACAACCCTCCCAAAAAAACCCAACCAAACAAAAAACCCAAAAAGCAAAACAAAACTCCAGAAAAATTAATGAAAATTAGGTTGACTTTAATTACTGAAGCTTTTTAGGTTTCTGAACAAAAGCCTCTCCTCAGATAGGTATGCAGAATCTAAGTTCTAGTGGCCAGGGGCAATGAAATAACTCATATAATTTTGGCTTATGATAAGAACAAACCAGTTGAAAACAATTTTGTTTCCTCTGTGGCAGAAAAATCATCTTTGATGAAAAGTAGAAGAAGTTTATGTAATACATATATGGCAATATATATGCATACATAGATTTCTATTTTTATTTTACAAGATGATTTCATAAGAAAACATTGAGATGCGTGGAAAACTGATCTGAAAACATGTATTTTGATAGCAAAATAATTATTTTTACAGTTCATTATGAAATTGGAGTGAGTTGTCTGATGATGACCACAGACATCTGTCTTGGACCAGTATCATTATTATTAACCAATTTTGACAGACAGATGTTCAAGAGTCAGTATAGAACGTGTTACAAGCAAATCAGAGAACAAAAAATCAGCAATTCAAAAGCACTTTCCAAATTTCAAAATATTAAATATAATAAGAAATGAGAAGGTTGAGATGTCAAAAAAAAACCCCAAAAACAACCTGACTGTCTGAAATTTGAAAGCTGTCTCATCTAGGGGAAAGACAAGGAAAACCTACAGAGGACTGAAAGGGGTAATGCTAAAACAATTTTTACTTGGCCCAAAGGTACAGCTACTTACCATTCCTTTTGCATTTTACACTAGCCAATAAAAACTGCTTGGGAAAGACTATATGAAGGGGAGTAAGATGGACTGACCCTTCTCTAGTATATTCTCTGAAAATATACCAAGCCTGAAATTACAGATTTGGAGTAAATGCCAAAAAGAAACTGTTAATAGAGTTCAGAGAAGTTTCAAATCATTATCAGGAAAGATTTCTGTAACAGTAAGTTAGACAAATGTTTATGAGAGATGATAGTTAACCCTGGAATGAGTCAGGATATGAATCAAGGTCTTAAGATCTCTTTCAGACATATGGTTCCATATTTTCTCATCTTCCAACCATCTTCCAGGGATCTTTTTCTTATTTTTTGGCAGAAAACATTTGATGCCTTTTATGAATAAACCATGTGCAATGTTTGGCTGAGGAAGACGAAGTGAAGAGGTTACAGTTCTTGTCAGGTAAAATACGATTCAGCAGCACAAAACCAGACTAGACTGAAAATGAAAAGGTCTTTTCAGAAAACTAGATGAACTTCAATATTTCTTCTGGAGATGCCACTTGAATTTGAAAACAAACTGAATGAAGCCCTAAGGGGAATTACATGAGAGTTCATACTTCACTTGAGAACACATTAAAAGAGTATTTTAGGACAAGTTTTGAAGAGAATTGTTTTTTCATACAATAAATAAGAATTTTCTTCCCCCCATTATTCAGCACATCTCCATTCATTTTATTGTCTTCTTTCACCTACTATGTTAGTAAAGTCTCTCTTTTTTTCCTCTATGCTGGCCTTCCATATTCTCAGATGTAGGACCAGACATGGTAGGTTTCTCATGCATCATATGCCTTCTTGCTAATAACTGAATCTTTATGTATTAAATTAGAAATTTGATTTGTGTACAGGAAGTCAGCTAAACAAAGTTGTATTCATCACATTACAATTATACGATAGATGTTACCTAAGGCATGACTAAAACTATGCAATACATAAGCTAAAGTTACTAAAGCTTCATATAGAAAATTTCTTGAGCAATTTGCATGAAGCCAGACTTACAGACTTCTACATCTTCTTTTATCAAATTATACAAGGGGCCTGAGATTACTCAAAGAGTTGGCTGATGTTAATGTAAGGCCTTTCTCAGTGATTTTTGAATGGGAATCTGAAAATAATTAGGAATGTCCTGGAAATCTGGAAAAGTTCCAGTTGACTGGAAGCAGGCTAATGTTGCCCAAGTTTTTGACCTTTGCAACTACAGGCTTGCCAGTCCCACTGCGGCACACAGCTGGGTAAACACATGATCACTCATATGATGGGTGAGCAGCTCGTGGGTTGGGCACAAAGGGTTACAGTGAGTGGGGTGACATCAGACTGACCACCTGTCACTGGTGGGGTTCCACAGGGCTCTATCTTGTGCCCTGTTCTCTTCAACATCTTCAGAATGACTTGGACAAATGACTTGTAGGATTACTGAGGAAACTTGCTTATGAAACTAAATTGTAAGGAGCTGTTGACTCCTCCAAAGGCAGACAGAACCTGCAGAGAGACTTCAACAAATTAGAGAGATGGGCAATGACCAACCATATGAAATTCAACAAGAGAAAGTGCCAGATTCTGCACCTGGGATGAGGCAATCTTGGATGTATGGACAGACTGGGGAATGAGACACTGGAAAGCAGAGCTGTGGAAAGCAATGGTGATACTGTTTGATGGAAAGTTGAACACAAGCCAGCAGTGCTCTGGCAGCCAGGAGGGCCAACCCTGTCCTGGGGGGCATCAGGCACAGCATCACCAGCCTGGCAAGGGAGGGGATTGTCCCCGCTGCTCTGCACTGGGGCAGCCTCACCGTGACTGCTGGGGGCAGTTTTGGGTGTCACAATACAAAATAGACATTAAACCATTAGAGAGTGTCCAAAGGAGGGCCATGAAGATGGTGAAGAGCCTTGAGAAAAGCTGTGTGAGGAGCACCTGAGGTCGCTTGGTCTGTTCAGCCTGGAGGAGACTGAGGGCAGACCTCACTGCAGTCTGCAACTTCCTCATGACGGGAAGAGGAGAGATAGACACTGCTCTGTTCTCTGTAGTGTCCAGTGGCAGGACTGAGGGAATGGCCTGAAGCTGTGTCAGGGGATGATTACGTTGGATATTAGGAGAAAGTTCTTCACCCAGAGTGTGGCTGGGCACTGGAACACGTTCCCCAGGGAGGTGGTCACAGCACCAAGCCTGACACTTTAGGTAAAGCTCTCAGGTACATGGAGTGATTCTTACAGGTATCCTGTGCAGGGCCAGGAGTTGGACTTAAATGATCCTTGTGGATCTCTGAACTCAGCAGATTCTAGGAATAAAATAAAATAAAAAAAAAGGATTTGAATATTTTGTTTAGAGGAGATTAGCTGTCCTTTGCAATTCTATTAAAAAAAAAAAAGTAGTTGTGGAATAGTAGCTTTCTTTATCTCTCATTACTTCTATAAAAGGTTTTTCTCCCTCCCATAATTATGGAAAATCTGATGCCAGAAAAAATGAACTAAACCCCACCTTGACATTTATACATTGATGTTAATCAAGGCTAATCAGGGTTGTCCCTGAAGCACATAGCAACATAATAGTTTTTCTAAACAGAAGTACACCCTACAGGTCTTAATTCACTCTTTTAGAGTCACTGACATGTTGAGGTTCAACTAGTTATACTTTTTTTGAGTTTGGTTTCCATTAACTGAAATTTTATAACCTCATAAACCTCATGTTTACCTTAATTGATCCTCACAGAATCGGAGAATCACAGAATATTCTGAGTTGGAAAGGACAGACTAGAATGATTGAGTCTAATTCTTATCTTTATCACTTTTCCTTTGGTTTCCCAACAAGGATAAGAATTTTGTTTGATCTTCTTATTCATGAAAAATTTTCACTGGTGCAAACTACTTCTTGCCATATTTCCTTTTTCTTACACATTTATTATCTGCTTTTTGTGTTTACCAGTTCCTTAGCCAGCTGACAAGTAATATAGGATTAACCTTTTGCCAGACATGCTACATAAGCAAGTTTTTGCATATGACAAATGTTCAGGGGATGGATGTTTCTTCATATGAAGGAGGTTTCTTCAAAAAAAGTGATATTTGTCACAAGTCTTAGTATTGATCTAAAGGTAACACACACCAGAAGTTCCACCTGAAGGTGAGGTAGAACTTCTTTACTGTGCAGGTCACCATGCACTGGAAGAGATTGCCCAGAGAGATTGTGGAGTCTCCCTCACTGGAAATATTAAAGATGAATCTGGGTGAAATCCTGTGCCATGCCAGGGTCATCAACTCTGTGATGACCCTGCTTGAGCAAGGAGATTGGACCAGATGACCCCCAGTGGTCCTTTCCAAACTTACACTTTCTGGGATTCTGTGACATATATTAGTGCAGGATTATGCATGGTTTTCTGAAGCGTGGCTTCAGGCTTGTTTTTGCTGTTCTTTCTATAGAGCCAGATTCAAATGTAAAATATGAGGAAAGTGCTTCATGGTACTGCATGGAAAGTAAGGCTACAGATGTTCCGTGCCTGCCATGAGCATTACCTACCCCAATTCACTATGACATATCATTATCCTATGTGTTAGATACTGGTGCCTAGCAGTAGAAAAATTGAAGTGCTTTTAGAAATGTACATATTTGATTTTTAAGAGTGGTTTCATTTCACAAAATGCTTTAAAGAATTTGCAACTATTTTTTTTCTCTTTTGAATAACAAGTTCATATATTTACATTGATTATCTACAGTAGTTTTGAGCATTGCTTAAATTTAATCTATAAATATTTTTTTCACTGAGATGACTGCAATATAAGTGTAAATGAAACAGCCTGTGTTGGTTTCAGAGAAATCTGGAAAGGTTTCATCACCCTATGCTCTGTATCGAGATCTGAGACATCAATTTCCATGGAACTTATGACAAGGTGGTGGAAAATTTTTGCTATATTTTGGCTGCTGCATCAAGGGAAAAGATTACCATTGCCAAAATCAATTCCCTCTGCAATTCTTTACCTCCATTATCTCACTATTCTGCCTGTTATCTGTTTTCTCTCCCCATTGTTCTGGTTGGCAAGGGAAGTACAGGTCACTCTGCAGTGCCACCTCAACACAGCTGCACAGGCGGCTCCTTGTACTGACGAGCTAATTACACAACAGTGAAAAATCAAAACGCACATTTCCTGGTGAGCTGAAAGGTATCACTTTCAGCAGCAGGGTAACTAATGCAAAGGGGTAATAGAATCCTTCATGCTCACATCGCTTTGTGAAAGGAACTGTTGCATAAGTTGTGTCTATGGCAAAATTTGTTGAGGTCTGATTATTACGCAAGCTGACACAACGGGAGGAGGAATGTTTCACTGAACACAAAAAGTGTTCTGATCAAGTGAATCAAGCCCCATCAATAATGGCTTGAAAGACACTGTTTTACTGCCTGCACCAAATGTGTCTGTTTTTTGAAGACAGCTTAGGTAAAGGTGAATTACACTGCTTATGCATTTAATGATATATTTTTCTATGCACGACTTGGCATAGATTATAATTGTGAACTGAAAACATAATCATAGTGATCTGAGGAATATTTATTATAATTTTCTAGCTACATAATTTGAATTTGTTTCCCAAGCAGTTGGTTTCTATGGATAAGAGAAGCAGAAAATAATTTATCCAAATTGGAATTGATGAAAGGTCTTTTTCTAAGCCACACATACAAGTCATTACTGATTAAATTATCTCTTAAAATAATAAGGGTGAATTATTTTCTCACTGCTTTTTTTTTTTATGGGTTCACTTATGTTTTATAGACAGACTGAGTGATATGCTTCACTCTTAGGTATTTATAATCATTCTGCTTAATTGAGCTGTGAACTGCTTGAAGAAATGCACCAAAAATATTCTGAAAACATCTAAAGCTTGGGATTTAACTGAAAGATACCATTTCAGAAAACTTCCCTGGGAATTATATCAAGAATTTTGTAAGGTAATTTTTGCAATTGAGCGAAATCAGGTAGGTTGAAATAGAAGTAGGTAGGTGCTTGTGCAGCCAATCTGTTGCAGTGGTTTTTGTTTGACATTTTCCAAATCAAGTCTGACTTTATTTTCTCTTTCCATAAGGAAAAAATACAGATTTGACTGAGGTTCATTATGTCTCTTCCAAGCTGGATGTATATTACAGCTGCAAATCCATTTGTTTATCTGTCAGATGTCTTTATTCATATTTAGAACTTGTCTCCCAAGGGAACCTCCTTGGGATTTTGATTTGTCCAGATATTCTTCTTGTACATTTTTAATATTTCTTGCCAACTTAGTTTTGCCATGTCAGCAAGACACAACAGTTACAGATGCTAAGAGAAAGCTTATTTCCTTCGGAGTCCAGAGGAGATTATTATGGGAAACTCTTGGTATTTTCCAGGTATACAAGTTTCAGAGGTAATATGCAGAAAATAGTACCAGAAAAGCCCTTTTGCACTTAACTACTCCAATAATGTAAGTGGGCAATTGGCTTGAACATCCAGGTCCATCATGAAATGAATGGTATCCATCTATATCAGAATCAAAACTGATGTGCTTATCTTGGTCATTGCTCCTGCTTATGGGTACTTGAGAGAGGACAGACAGGAAGGTAACACATGTAGGTTTTAAGCCTCAGAATGAGAATGTTGTCATGAAAACATATGGAGTATGCTCTCAGAGGTTATGCAGAAAAAAATTAATCTTGCTTTTCTTTTGCTTTCTCACATTATCTTTTCAGAAAAAAAATGCTATGGTGAAATATCAAAGCCTTTGAGATTTATTTTTGTTTTTATTTACTTTCCATGACTCCTGTCTATTCCCTTCTGCCTTAAGATTCGATAAAAATAAAACTGAGTTTAAAAATTATATATTTATATTTTGTGAGCAATACATTTCCTTTTCTTTTTTTACAGTTACTTTATGTTTCTCACACACAGCCTTGCTTCACGTATTCCTTTATCTTCAGGAGAAAATAGCATATGGTCCCATAATATGCCTGGTTAACATGAGCATTTCAGCTCTTTAAGTATTGCTTTACACACTTCTCCATGGAGTAAAATTTTTTCAGTCACTGTGGATAGGTCTGTCTCTTAGAAAATGCTTCATCTTGCAGAGGTGGCTAGGAATTCTCTTCTAGGTTAAGTCACCTAAAATTAGGTGTCTTCAATATGAGCTGATGTCCAATTTACCTGAAAGTTTATAGAACTTTAGAGCTTGTTGCAGTTAGGCATAGGCATTCAATATTGTCTGAGATGCACTAGAGTTTGAAGTTCCACCTGCCACCTGCAGAACATCCCTCTTTAGCTCTTGTGACTTGCCAGTGCTGGCCTCCTCAAGGGAACCAACATCCCAGGGCATCCGAGATGGCACTCTGGCTGGAAACCTGTATTGAGGCTACTCAATCCACATCCTAAACAATACTGCCACTACAGTCTTGAAAGAATTTAGGTCACTAATCCCTGCATGTTCACTTGACTGTGGATTAATTTGTTCTGTAATTTTTGCACAGTAGATCTCCAGGCATATGAATATACATGCAAACATCTACATTAATATGTCTTCATTTCTAACTGATTCCGATCCCAATTATTTGTCAAATACCTTTGAGAGGCCTTACTGTGGCTCCTATTTTTCTTTTAAAAGTTTAAATTAAAACTTCTAGAAATCAATATGTGATTTCAGTATGGGGTAGAAATACAAAACCCATTTGCACGTCAGGAGGCAATTTGAGTAGGTGTGACACATTGCCTCAAAAAGGTACATCTCTCTTATCTTCAGTTTAACCAATTCTTCTTAGGAGCTGAGGCACACTGACAAAAGTTGTCTCTCTACAAGCGGATGAAAAATATTCTTTTGCTCACAGAAGAAACATGAGCTTGCAGTTCATCACCTGGTTTTACGTTGTAATGAGAAGAGAGGAATCAGGTCATTCCATGGGACGTAAAAACAATTAGAAATAGAGGGTTGGAGGGATCCATTCCTGAAATTCTTCCAATGTGGTTATGTAGGCTTAAAAATTCAAATTTTAAAAGCTTTCTAAAATAATACAAAACTGCAACAGAATTTTCCAATTAACATTTTGAAATTAAATCCCCTGCAGCTGAATTGAAAAACTTAAAAATTTTGGTTTAAGGTCTCCCTTATTTAGAAGAATTCTTACCTCTTCAAATTCTCACCAGTTGTGGCTAAGTGAAGCAAAATAATGAGAAAAATGAATAGAAATTAATATTAGTGTTTTAATCATAAAACAAAATTATCAGTGTAATCCTTAAATTTGCAGAATACTTGAAAGTGCACAAGGGCTCATTGATCAGCACTGAAGCTTGATTAGGTGAACATTTGAATCAGCAAAGCATCCAGGCAGACTATGAAACATTTAGTGTTCATGTCGTTGTGTTCTATTTCAAGCCATGTCTGAGACTCTTACAGTGATGTGCAATAGCCTGAGAGAAATTTTTTACTGTCTTGCAGAGATGATTTTCACAAGGCTGAAATTGGAGATAAAGTAGATTTAAGGGGCATCCTGAACCGACACTAATTGATCATTGAATTAATTGGAAGTGTTGAGGCTATTTTAAATGATAGAAAAACTAATCAAGACTTATTAACCATAGGTAACAAATCCATTTGAGAGAGCTCTGGAGAAGTAGGATAATCTGATTTGAAAATTTATTGGAGAGGAAGACTATTACTCATGAAAAATGTCTTCTCAAAGTTCTCATTTATGCTCCCCATTGTAATTATTGCATGTTTGTAGAAGTTCTGTGGTATGTCAAGCTTCACTGCTTAATCTGGAAAATGCAATTGTCAAATAAATTTTCAATGAGAAATTTAATCTAAGTCTGTCAGTAGAGAACAGGAATGTTAGATTATTCATAAAACTTCTCTTATCCTCTCGTTATTGCTAATGATGTGCAACATTCTAAATATTCACATATACAGGATTAGTGAAAAGATAATTACAAAAGTTGTTCCAGGAATACTCTTAAAAGACTGCTACTTCCAGGCCTTTTCCCAAAGGCATCTCTGATATAGCTGACTCTAACCTATTAGCTCCTGTTCCTTCCATCTGATGAGAAGTGGCTATTTCCTTATCATAACACACTTTGTTGATCTTTAGATATTTAAAAGAGTTTAAAAATATAACCACTCAACACTGTTCTATTGTCTATCTCTACTATTATTAAGTTTTAATATGGTTTGTCTGTTCAGTTGCATTATATGACTTGCTCCTGGAAATTCTTTAGACTTCAAGCAGCTTCTTTCCTCCTGCTTTTGTAAGAAGCTTATAAGTTTCAGTTAGGCTTCAGGGCTCCCATTAAAACCACAGGTATTTGGATAATCCTATAGCCACTAGCTCAAGAGTCACAAATACCCACAAGTGGATTGAAGGATCAGCTACGTGGTTCATCTTAAGTCAGTGAAAAGCTCCTCACTGGAACTAGACAGTTCTAGATAATAGCAAGTTATATCTTCAATACTTCATCCTCCAAAATAAGTATTTCAAATCATGTTCAAAGATAAGTGTGAGACAGAATTTGTAAAAGGCAAAAAATATGAAGGCTTTTTCTGCTGTTTTATTCTGGCTGTCACGATCTTTCACACCAGTTCAGTGATTTCCATATTATAAAATCTATTTTGCATATATAATTACCTGAACCAGTAGTTATCAACAATATTAAGAACCCAGTCTTATTACTACCATGGTGCAGTGACTGATTTTCAGACAGAGAAGGCAGCCTTTCAGGGAGACTCTCAGGATCTATAGACAGACAATCTGCACACTTTTTAAATGCTGGTACTGCTA
>VZDJ01004378.1:23493108-23577735 GCA_008694505.1 Cyanoderma ruficeps
CTATTATTATTATTACTACTACTACTATAACTACTACTACGATTTTAGTAATCTGTGTACACTATTGAACCTGAGGTGTGCTCACACAGGATGAGCTTGGTCTCAATGTATACATTAAGCATCGCCTAACTTTATCCACTTTTCCTTGAGTTATTTCTCAATGCTTTAAAAGTTTTTGTTCTTTTCTGCCTTGCCAGATTGACTTGCAAACTGTGAACATGACTACAAGGCCCTTACATAAACTTTCTTGTCAGCTTGTAACAAAATCCCTTTATGTGAATGTGTATCTTCTTGGAGATGGCATGCACAAGCCATGAAATTACAGAATAATTTTTATTTTTTGCACAACCCAGTGGTTTTGGTTGTTTTTTGCAGAATTTCTGCTGCTGTTTATAGTTTTCTTATAGAACTGTAGAAGCTCTTTATTTTGTCAAGTTATATCATTAAAAAATAGAGAGTTAGAGCCAGAAAGTTGGACTTAGGAAGCATCAAGAGGTGATAGAGTCTAGATTATATCACACTGAAGTTACTTAGCCTTAGCATCAATTTACAGAAGCTGCAGCCTGAATTTTTAAGTTGCAGAGCTAAGGAATGGCTTTGCAAACATCAGATGTTGCAGCACAAAGACACGCAGATACATGGACACACAGACACAGATGGAGACACACACCCTCACATCCCCACACCCACCTGTTTATATCATTTATTCAACTAAAATATGTTCAGTAGCTAGAAACTTTGAAAGCAAGGTTGGGATATGAAAAGTTGAGGAGAAAGGATCAAAAACCACATTCAATGGGATATGTGGAGGGCAAAGTGAAACGAGCAGATTAATTCATCAAGAAAATGACAGAAAGAGCTGCCAAAACACACATGAAAACAAGACTTGAGGAACCAGTCAGGCATGAAAGGTATGGGGAGGGTCATAAGTCTGATTAGAATTGTCAATAAATGATTTCTTCTGTGTAATGAAACATACTATAATCTGTCTCAATTTAGATTAATCTGATATTTTTCTCTCAACTAGAATTGTCGAAAAATATAAAAAGCAGGATGGATAAATTTGAGGAGTGGCTTCTTGCAACAAGGTTATGTATCCCATATTGGGGCATATCTTCAATTTACACTTAAACAAATTAGAAAATATTCTTTCAAGTACTGAGAAGACACTATCTGACCCTTATTATTCTGAAGATCTCTTAATAAATATTATGGTATCATCTAGATTTTAAGATGATTCTATATATCATACCTGTTATTTCAGTAGTAAAAAATGTAATTGAATATCATTGTAGAAATAGACACATAAATCAAATAATAAAGAAAGATGAAAGCCTAAGTAATACTATCTCTTGCTCATAACTTCTCTTATTGTAAGTGAAGTTATGAGTAATAGTTTAGACAAATTAAATTCCTGTACATTTTAATAGGATGAATTTATAGCTCCAAAATTATAGCTTCTCTTTCCAGCATTTAATTTGTGGAAATATCTTTAGTGATTATATATGCACATACAATTGTAGATGGAGTTTTTGAATAACAGCTTTTGTATCTTGGAGAATAAATGTTTAATAATCTTGTTTAAAAATGAGTTGCAGAAGGTAATAAAAAGAGAAATGGACAAATAAACCAATTGATTGTTGTAATAACTTAGATGGCCCACTGATATCTGATTGTCAGCCCACATAATTATCTTTGTACAATCTGATTCTTGGTGTATCTAGACCAAGATTTCCTAGATTAATTTTTTTAATCATCAAAAAATGTTTGGATTAACCTTGAGGTTTTAACAAAGAAGTTTTAAAAATTTTTGACAAATAGAATTTCTGTAAGTCTAATTTTGAACATTCTGAAGTTCATTGAACATTTTTTTTAATATGTCAGTACAGAAAAACAGTGTTATATTTTCAGTCAAGTTAGTCAAGTTAAGCAAGTACTTAGACCTTAAGCACGTGAGTAGTCCTGACAGATAATAATTAATTCATACTAAATTAGCTTTGATGCACCACAACTATGTGTGGTGTATTTTAGATACTTTATATTGCATAAGGAAAAAGGGAGAGTCACTGTGGAACATAGATTTCAGATTATGATTTTGCCAGTTTGTATACTTCAGAGAGGGGACACTGAAGCTGCAACAAGGATGGTAATCACAAGATGAGTGTTTGAAAAATTATTCCAGGTGGCTCAAGTACCCAACAGTGAAGCAACAAGTACCTGAATAAGAGAAACAGTGGCACATCCATACTAACACATGTTCAAGTGTTTTATGATGCATTTTCAAAACTGGCAAAAATATTTGGGGCCTACAAATGAGAAACTAAAATAGTGTGAGACAAGCCATAGGTAAATTTTCTGTTTAACTTGATTTAGAAATTAAAAATGAGGCATTTCCTTAATTCCCAAATTATTTTTTTTTCATATTTTCCCATCTCAATATGTTGAATAAATAACTTAATTTCAGCTGAACCAATATTTCATAATGAGTCTGAAGGACTACCAAACGTTTTTTTAGCCAGCCCTAGTTTGGAAATGTCAGACAAAATGACAGATGTGTATCAAAACAGTTTTATTTAAGCCTCATCACTTTACTGCTTGGTTTCCCCTCAGTTTATTGTACCAATAATTGTGCCAATTGTCTCATGGCTGTGTGTGTCTGAGGATTGAAATGATGGACTCTTTCTGCTACAGTGTGAACACAACAGGATGGCAGCAGGTTCCCTGAAGAAGGGCATTCAGAAGAGGATATGGTGTGGAGGAATCGCCTCAGAGCTACAAAGCAACTCAGCACTGACCAGTCTAGGCCACTTTTTGCACCTGTCTAAGATGTTATCATCTCGGATATTACTTTTTCAGAGGTGTTGAGGGCTTTTTTTAAACACATAATTTTTCTGACAGTATATACAGATGCATACATCAGTGCATCTATATGCACGGAAATTTTTGAGCCATAGAAAAAATAGTAAAAGTTCACTTTTTCAGACATGAAATAGTGCAAATTTCATCTATAGTAGTTTCCATGTTCCTATTTCCTCACAGGTAAAAAAGCTGTAAATACCTTTACATTAATGTGCACTCTGTGCCAAATGCTTCATTAACTTAGGCAGACATCCTTTGAAGGGTCAAATGTTCATGGCATCAGTCTCCTGTTCTTTTTATAAGAAGTAGGTGAACTTCCTTTTCCTGTTGGTTTTCTGTAAAAGTATTACATCAGAGGAGGCAGCTGGGCTGGCTTTTACAAATAGAAGGCATGAAACTCTGCAGCTGTCTGGCCTGTCCAGACTACAAACTATGCCCACAACCAGTGTCTCTGATCATTGTGAAGTTAACCAGTTGAACATTTGTTTTCTCTAAAGCCATAAAATGACAGAATGGTGAATTATCTGTAGCTCAGACTTATCCACCGTACACGTGCTCTTCATAGGCCTGACAGAGCTTGGCAAATCGTTTAATCATCCTAAATTTTTTTATTCTGTCTTTGATTAGGAGGACAGTAAGCACTGTCTTAAAAATCTCTACTACCAAAAGGTCTTTCATTGACTTGAAAGTATTACCCAAGAGCATGAGCTAACTTGACTCCGTGGCACTAAGGACACATGAAAAATTTAATATCATCCCAATACTCCAGGACTGAAACAAATTCATCTTACTGTTTGCAAGAGTATATAAAAATTTTCTTAACTTTGTGCTGATAATTTCAAGGAAGCTTAATTGAAGACAGATTATCCACATTGAGGGGGTACAGTGATCTAAGCATCTTCAATCTTCACTTCTCAAAGTGTATTGCAAAATATCTGCAGTCCTGGTGATTTCTTTAAGAAAAAAAATCATACTTCTCAGAACAGCAAGCACTCTTTTACCTGCCTATATTACTATCTTAATCCATTCTTTCATAGCGTTTTAACAGAGTTCTCTAAATATTATAAATTTAAATAATCGAAATTTGGTAATGTTAATTTCTCACACCGGGATGAAAAAAATGCTCTGCAGGGTCAATTTTGTCTGTCACTATTTGCATTTGAAACACGATAGTGAAATTACCAGCTACACCCATGGCAAGCTAAAGGGCCCCCATCACGTTTCTGTACCCTGTAAAGGGGGATCCACTTGTTCTCAAAAAGGAGGCTCCTGTTAGGAAACACTTCTCCCTTTTTCAGTCCTTTGAGGTCTCCAGCAGTAGACTTTAGAAAAGGTCATATATCTCATTAGGTTTATCAAATTTAACTGAGTGACTTTTAAATAAATTATAGACACTGTCAGTTGTTTAGGAATAGAAGGAAAGAAAAAAAAAAGAGTAATTTCATGCATATGATAATGTCCCTAAATTCAAAACTTTGGAAATCATGTCTATCATACTTGAAAATCAGCGAGCATCCACAAGGTGTAGCTTCCAGTTTACATTTTTTTTTTCTTGAACTCTTAGATTTACCATCTTTTTTTCCCTTTCAGAAAATGGTGGAATTGTGCTGCACAGTAAGCACTTATTTCAAATCCTTACTACAGAACTAAAATTTCACTAAGCACTAGGTAGGAGGAAATTACGTAAGCTGATAACTGAATTCATTTGGGAATGATGGAGTGCTGTGAAGTAAGTCTAATTGGCATTATATTCATAGTCACGGAAGAACTGTATGTAGAAGAAACCTCTCCAAAACTAAATTCTCATAAGGGTAAGACTGAGAATGCAAGCATACAGTGGTAATTCAAAATCATATTATTCAAATATGTTAGAATCACAGTGTCTATCCTTTGGTGATATCAAAAAACTAGAAAGTGGAGCAGTTGTCATAGTGTCAAAGAAGCATCTTAAAGCCATTGAAATGAAAATACACCAATTTCCATTTCTCACAGAGTATAGAACTTAGTAATAAGCTGAGAAATGCATTTGTTTTAAAAGTCTGACTTTGTTATAGTGCCATTTTTATTTAGCTGCTATGATTTGTCCTTACCAGTGAGACATGTCACTGCTCTGGGAAATGGCACTAGAAGAATTAGCTGCTATAAGAGATCAAAGGGCCTCATATGACCTGCATCAAGAACCACCTGCATGCTGCTGAGGCCCTTTTAGAACTTCATGATCTTTTTTAATCTATGTTTGTAAAAATTACATAAAATATGATTTAGATGACAGAAAAAGCCATAAACACCAGAAGCACAGCAAGCATTGAGGTATGCCAGGGCTGCAAGCTCTAATGACATAAATGCCTTCGTTATAGACAACTTTTTTGTCAGATTATAGATGAAGCTCACGAGCTGTGTCTGAGAAATCCAACCTGAAGTCATGATTTTTGATTTCCTGACATTTGAGTCCTGGGACCTTCTAAGGCATGAAGTGGCAAGGATGACAGGCTTGTTCACATTGTTTTCCTTCCTTGGCTACTTCATGAATTCTGTAGGCACATAATTATCTCTATTTAAGGAAAACTCTGGTCAAAATAAAGAGTAACTTCCCTACAGAACAGAATGAAATTTAAAAATCGCATCTGAAAGAAAATAATCCACTAGCAAAAGCAACTGCTGACACTGTTTTTTTCATTGCACAGGATGTATTTGAGAAATATGTAATAACGCAGAGACTCATCACTTTAAGCAGGTAAATCACCTGAATTTAATTCTACCTTATTTTTGTTAATATCTATATTACTTGTGTTATCTCCAGACTTTAAAATGAATAAGTTCACTTGATCTGTTTACAATACCTAATTTAAAAGGGTTTTGATTAGACTTATAGTCCCTGAAGACTGCTGTCAAGGGCATTTTTTTTAGTCTGGCATGATATGCTAGTCACTCTGGAGTAATTTGGAAGCAGCATCCTACTACAGAGCTATGGAGAATTTTAGGAAAAAAAAAAAAAGAAAAAGTTTGAACTTACTTTTGGTCACTAATATAAACCGAAATGAGCTATCTCCCAACAGAAATATTTATTGCAGCCTCTCAGATATAAGTTATATTCCTTCATTTTTTTTTCATTAATTTATTTTAATGACAACAGTAAAAACTATGAGGTGGTTCACAACATCCCTAAAGCATTTGCATTCCAGGAACAAGCTAGCAATTTTTTTTTATTGACAGCTTTTAAGAGACACAAATCCATCCATAATGACACAATGTGTAGGGGAAAGGTTGGTTTTCTTTTAGCAACTTGAACTTTTTAATTTCCAAGTATTTCAGTAATCTATTTTCTATCAAAATAAAAATCTATCTTTCTTGAATTTGGAAGATCCTGGATGTGGTTTGAGTGGTACACTACATGGGAAAGTTCTTGGTTGATTCTCCTTAAAACTCTGGCTAACACCTTCATGGCCCATGACAATACAGTAAATTGTAAAGACCAGTAAATAAGACTACAAGACATGATAATGAGGATTCTGAAGTATGTTATTCCTTTACTTTCTTGAATTTACCTTCAGTCCATGCGGTGATAGTTTTGCAAATTTCAGATGACCAGTCTTCATGAAAATGTAGTTTATGGTAATGTGAAATATACAAAGAAACTGATTGTATAAAGGACTCAAAGTTGTGACCACTACATGCCGTACAAGAGTATGAAAAAATTTCTGTTGTTACATATCACTTCTCAAAAGTCCTTTAGGTATATGAAAATTATTCTTCTTCCCTCTGCTCTGGGAAGAGTATAATTGATATGGTTTTGTCCAAGTACTAGCTTTATTGGGAAGTTTAATGCTGAAAATGCATAAGAAATGTAGATCATATGTGGGGCTGAACCATATCTTCTTGCTGTAAAATAACCACCTGAAGTCATCTTAATACCAAGATTTCAATATTAAACTCTCTGTCAAATTATAAACTTAATATAGTCATGTAAAATTTACACATGCAAATGCAGAAAAAATATTGATTAGCTGTAAAAGAATATCTTATCTCCCAGTAGATTTGTTTACGGGCACATGATTGGTTTCATTGTTTGGTACTGCATATAGCATGTATTTCAGTACTGGATCAAAGACATGTCTCACTTTGGAACAAATAATTAAAATTATAATCAGAATTTAAAATTGAAAAGTGAGTATCAATCAAATAGAGTAGGGTTTATATTGAGAAAATATTTCTATGATTAGCTAGTTGCCAAATGTAAGTGAATATGGATGTCAGTGACCAAACAGAATCACCCATTTTGGTAAATTTTGTGTTTCTTAATTTGAAATGCGTCTTAAGTGGTCACTAATCTAAAAACAACAAGCAAAAAAGAAAAGAAGCAATACCTCTATTAAGAACTTAATACTAATTTCAAAGGAATGTAAGAAAATATATGCTATTTTACTGGCTTATCTTATCTACTCTATCACTTAAAAATCACAGTAGGTAAGAAAAAATTATGTGGTAAACACTTAAAAAGTTCTCTGGTTCTGAAAAGTGAATTTTTTCTTTTACAGTTATGCAGTTTTTTATTGGTATAGTAAAAGGCAAAAAAATCAAAATAAAACCAGGTCATTTGGAAAAAAAATCTCAGGAAAATGCAGTGCCAAACATAAAGGTATCAATGTTAAATTTGCCTCTGTCGTTTTATGAAGAAAACAGTTTAAATCCAAAACACTTTTAGAATATAAAGTAAACAATAAGGATTAAAATGTTAATCAGTTAGCTTTCTGAAAGGAAGCAGATGGACAAAATCAAAAGTAGAAGAGAATACAGAAATAACTATTTATTTATGACATTGAGATAATGTTGTACCTTAATCCTTTTAGACATTTATCCCAAAATTACGTTTGCATCTTATAAATGTACCTAATGTGTCATAAAAATTTTCCTGAGAACAAATACAAAAATATAATAAATATTTGGTGTTGAATTAGAGAAGTGGATCAGAACACTTTGAAAAGGAGAAAAGGCAATTTTCTGACAGGACTTTAGAGGTGTACAGTAATTAAAAAATACATTAAATTATCCATAAGAGAAGTCAAATGCATCATCAGTGAAATAATTTTTTCCTGATTTGATTCTCTCAGTAAGAATGAAGAGATAGAAAGGAGATAAAATTTCATAATTTAAAAAAACGAGCCATTGGCTCTACCTTTGTCACTTATGACTCCTCTAAATTATTTTTCAAAATGAGCGCTTGGTTTAAATCACCATCTCCAAATAAAATCTGGTTCATTCCTCCATTTAATGCTGAAAATGTATAAGAAATGTAGATGATATGTGGGGCTGAACCATATCTTCTTGCTGTAAAATAAGCAACAAGGAAGTAGCTTCCAATAGAACGGCAAAAGGAACAATATAGGTCATGGCAAATCTGTCAGTGAGACGGCTTTTGAGCCCAAGTTCAATAATTTTCAACATTCATTGGCTGTATTCATTTCTTATAAGAACTTACATTTTATCAAGTAACATGAAATATGAATTAAAAATAGCCCTAAAACCTATGTAATTTTGTTTAAAACTTTTCTAATTTATATAGCTTGCCTTAGGTCAAGTCGCAGCTTGCTTAATCCCCAGACAGAACAGTTTGGTAACTGAAGAGAACCTCATATTTAACCCAACCTTTTGTTAAGCCTCCAAGAACACTAAAGATGTGCCTCTAATACATCTTGTAAACATTGTTTTATTCATTTGGCAAGATGATGGAATGGTTCATTCAGATACCTCACTGAGCAATTTCAATGTGATTTTGAAGATAACTAATAGTCGCATTAGAGTGTTTGCAGGGCGAAAATTATACTTTAATATCCAAAGTGCCTAAAGCCCAAACCTGAATAAGATCTAGGTTATATAGACTATGTGATCACTGCAAATTTTTTAAAGACCAGCTCAAACCAGCAAATCAAAATCATATCCTGCCTTATTTTTTGTTACTTGCTCTGTGATTTGATTTGTATATCATAGTAAATTGTTATATTTTCATTACCAGTTTTCTGTCCCAGAGGTATTTTTTTTCTTGGACAGCTTAATATTAAACCCTGCCACCAAATCATCAAATGCTAGGAGAAAGGAGTCAATTGCCTTTGAAAATTGCACAAGGTCACTATTAGAGCTGGCAACAAAATGGTCAGAAAACTTATGCAATCCTCCTTTCCTGGTTTCTTCTGTACCCATAGAGGTAAATAAGGGATAGACATGTCACCTCTAAAAGAGTTTGAAGGTTAGAGCAGATACCATTACCTCTATTTCCTGACTTGCAGATCAAGACTGATTGTAAGCTGACCATTGGGAAGTTTCCCATCTGACTTAACAGCTTTGGTGTCAGGCACAAATCATTGATAAGAAATTGTTACCATATATGTGATGAGAATCATCACTTCTGTAATTGACAAAGGGTCGGTTTTTTTGGAACATGTTGCTTACCTTTGTCTGCTATATTTTTTCATCAATCATGGCCCGTGTCAGCTGAAAAAAACCCAATATCCATGCTTAGGAAAGTATGTCTGCATCTGTAATTCTATGATCTGTAGCTTTTAAAAGATGAGAATAAAATAATAAATACATATTCCTCTCAGATTTAAATGGAAATTTGATCTTTTAATTAATTTAATCAATTCTTTGTAATCAGAATTTGTTGAGCGAACAACACAAGGTGTTGCTATTTTGCATCCTTCCGCTCTGAAATGTAACTGACTATATTTTCATTAGCATATGATATATTTATCATGAGAACGATTTGTGAGGCATATTTGCTGCTGAGGACCTGATGCCATAGTGTTATCTAAGAGTTAGATCTCACTATAGGTGTTGAATGTTCATGAGGGATTGGAGCACAATTTTCTGTTAAGTATCATCCCCAAATAATCAAGTCAATGCAGTCTGGGAATCCTACATGAAGCGAATCACATCAGCCAGCGGGAACAATTGGAATATTTCCTTCAAAATCTCACTCTCTCCAAATGAACATGCTTAGGCAGAGACACGTCATCTTTATAATGCTCGTGGTAAATGGACAATCATGGATCATTCCACCAGGATGGATTCAACACTTCTCATTTAACTTTTCCACAAGATAGCTTAGAACAACTGAATCTATAGGAAAGAACTAGGAAGATAAGTAACACAGTTATAGACATCTATTTTGGTTTTTTTTTTTCATTTCTTTAGTGTTAAAGCAGACAAAATTAAATACTTATATTTGTTCATGAATCATTTCTTGATAACTATTTGATCATTTACCTTCAAAAATTTTGTAAACTGTCCAGAAATAAATATGACACCAGAATACCACTAGTAATAATCTAATAGAAAATAACAACTGACATTTCCACTCAAGGTTTTTTGTTATTTTACTTGCCAAATTATTATTCACTAAGATCACTGACAGTTGAGATAACCCTTATGCATGTCTTTACTACTACTACAAACTGCAAACTTGATGCAAAGTTTTTGCTTGCACCTCCAATTTTTAAAAAAGAGAAGAATAATATTTCTTAGTCTAAAAACCAGGTGTTTCAGTCTGGTTTACCTCCACACCAGTTTACCTTAGTATTTCTCTGCAGTCTTTCCTTGTTTGCATGAAAACCACGTGATCCAAAGCTATATCATAGCTTCTACTCAGGAACCTGTAATATTTACCTTATTTAACCTCATGAATGAAGAAATTCTCCTTTTACCAGGAATCTGTTTTTGTTTGTCTGTTCAAACCTCAAGTTTTTGGCAACTATTTTCCTCCTTTGTCTGTTCCAAAGAGAGTTTTAAAATACCAAAAATTACTTAGTTTTGAAACTCTATTCCACTGTGTTGGGTTGACCACCAGGTGCCCACCAAGCTACTCTGTCATTCCCTTACTCAGCAGGACAGGATGAAGAGAAAACGAGATGGAAGAACCCTCATGGTCCAAGATTAAGGCAGTTTAATGAATAAAAAGCAAAGACCTTGTGTGGAAACAAAGGAAAAATTATTCGCTAATTCACATCAGCAGGTGATATCCAGCCA
Organism: Cyanoderma ruficeps; assembly: GCA_008694505.1. NCBI lineage: Eukaryota > Metazoa > Chordata > Aves > Passeriformes > Timaliidae > Cyanoderma > Cyanoderma ruficeps. The sequence goes on from VZDJ01004378.1 coordinate 23,503,987, forward strand.
ATTCCTGGGAAATAGAGCTTTAGAACACATAGCTGTTGCTTCAGAAAACATCCTAATAAAGAATGCACACAAGCCAACACTCCCCCTTTTCCTTAGTTCACATTACTAAGCAGATACCATGTGGTATGGAATATGTTTGGTCAGTTTGGGTCAGCAGTCCTGGCTGTGCCCTGTCCCAAGGTCTTACCCACCCTCAGCCTGCTGGTGAGGGGAGAATGTTGGAGAGGCAGCCTTGGTGCTGTGCCAGCACTGCTCAGCAGTGGCCAAACACTGGTGTGTTATCAACACCTTTCCAGAACCAACACCTTTACAGCACAGCACTGTGAGGGCTGCTATGAGGAAAATTAACTCCATCTCAACCACACCCAATATATCCACAAATTGACCCATAAAGCCTCAGCACCATCCATCACACTTAGAGGTTGACCAGGAGAATCTGCAGTTTCACGTATGCGGAATATTGTTAAAGCACTTGAGGAGTCAAAACATGCTCTTCAAAATGCAGGCACCACTGATGACCTCCAAGAAGAAAATGCGAGGAATGATCCAAGGCATATTACCAAGTATAACAAGGAAAGGATGAACTTCTGTATCTATTTTCAAAAAGTTCTCAAAGCTTCTTGTCGGAAGCAGTCCAGAAAAGCTGTCAGCATGTAGTAAAATTTGAGATCTTTATCCTGCTTCTCAGAAGAGAGACTTTTCACTGACTGGGGCTTACTCCAATCCTGTACAAATGAGCTAAACGTACAAGTACTTTTAGCATTGAAGTCCCCTGCCACATACACAAAGATAAGGTCTTTGCTATATTAAAAGGTTCAGTGTTATATTAAATAATCCTGATGAATGAGACAGCTTTAAGTGTCCCAATTTTATTTAGTTAATAAAACTTCACAATATTTTAATTTCTAAGTTGCATGTTTGAAGACAAAAGAAATTGCAATATATATTTTTTGAAAAATTATTCCCTCTACTTTACGGCAAAGCATAGGAACAGGAACTGAAATAGTTTCTGTGGGCTTCTTAAATTTCTTTTAGATGGTGAGTGAATATGTGCCTGAAGCTAACATGAGCTGGAAAAGTAATCATTAATATATGGGCTAGATGACCTCAAAAAATATTCCCTACCAGACATATTACCAAATTTATGCTAGATAGGCAAATAACTGAATAAACATATGCTAGACTAATGAAGGAATCGTGTATACTTCACTGAGACCACATTGGTCTGCCAAAACCATTACAAATTATAATAGGGTGAAACCAACTGAAATGAATGTTTGCCACACATAATTGGACCTAGTTGTTATTATAGAAGAAAATCAGCATATTGTTCCATCTTCTTGGTCTTTTTCCAGGTCTTGGTGAGAAGGTGGGAGGTGAGGGAGAGAGGGTGTATTAGGAAAGTTCTGTCAAAAGAGTGTGAATTGGTTGTGCAGCAAATAGATGCATTCTATTTACATAACAGTTTCCCACGGAGTGACTGCTCAAGTCAGCTCTGCGGCACCTGGAAAACCTATGAAGGCAAGATGTAGGTAGTAGTGTGTCAAAATTTGAACAAAATTAATAACAACTGCTACTGCCAAGATTTTTTGGTGCACTGACAAAACATTGCATTTGTTACACCTAGGGCTGTACTTTTTTTTCACAGAAAAATATGCAGCATAACACAGAGAGCAGAATCTGGGCTCAAAATGCAATTATGCTAAAGTTAGGAGTAGACATGAAAGATGTTGCTCCCTGCAGAGACTACATCTGTTTCAGTGCAAAAAAATCCTTTAGGATTGTTCTCTGACACTGAGGTCACCTTTAATACTTTCACCCACACTCATATATTTCAGTTTACTCATCCTCAGCAAAGGTCATGGTCTTGTCCCAGTTCGGTTTACTCATCCTCAGCAAAGGTCACGGTCTTGTCCTAGTTCACAGTTCATTCATTTGGAAAGAGTTAACTGATTAGGGCCAAGTAGATGATAGCTGAACAATTTTATCTTATGATAGTATTCCATAAAAAATGTCACTCCCATAATGGAAAATGTATGCAGACAATATGTTTCAAACCCACAAATGTTAGGGAAACACATGCTGAAGTAAGCTTACATCCCTACTTTCTGCAGTTATATCTATCTAGAGAAGTACAGGATTTCCTGATGTGAAAATTATTTTTCAGTTATTAAGACAGAGCTGTAAGATCATTTTATTTCTGGACAAGTGTTCACATACTATTTGAGGCACTTATATTGTACTTTTATAGCCAGATAAGGCTGTCTCCTCAGGCTGCTCAGGGTCTGATACTGATGGTTTTGGCCCAAATCCTATCTTGACTGAACAGTCTTATAAGCAGAATTTCCAGATATTGCTACACATGCTACATAGCCCCAATGAAACAGACAACCCAAACCAATAGATTATCTTTGCTTCAGAAAAAAATGTAAGAAAAAACAGTACACTGGATTGAGGAAGGTAGTGAATTGTTGCTGGTAAATTTTCTAATCATACCCATCATCAGTGATATTTGAAGTCAATATCTTTTTCCATTAGGTTTTGACAAATAACTATATTTGTTATTAAATATAACAACATATATATATAAAATATTTTAACTATATTTGTTATTAAAAAAATAAAATCAGCCTAAGGCTGGTAGATTGAATTAGCAGGTTGCCTGTTTCATCATAAATCTTGCTGTTTATCCAGTTAGAATGATCTCACAGTCAAAAGAGTTTTTTCAATTATAAGCCATTTAATTGCATTAGAACCTTTACTTATTTTTATTAATATAAGTCCAAAAGTAATTGTGACTATTTTTATGTTTACTTCCAGGTCTCCTACAGTGGGATCAGATGTGTGGTATGGCACAAGTAAATAAATTATTTCCCTTCTTGTAGCTAAAATAAATCTACAGCTGGAAAAACTAAATTGTTTTCTTTAAAAGTAATTCAGAAAATTGGATTTTTTTTAAAGTAGGAATAGATTTAGGGGTTTTCAAATCCAGGATAGTGTTTCTCTTCCCTTGTCATTATGATGTCATAGAGGACACCTGAAACCTCATTTCAATACAATAGTCCTGCTACATATCCAGATTAAAATGTCAACAGACTTCAAGAATATTTTTAATATAATTTAAAAAAAAAGGCAAAATATTCTAGAGTATAGTAAAAAAAAAAGTGATTTATTTGGTTTCATGTGAAACACAAAGAACTAAAAAGAAGAATGTTATTTACGGAATATTATCTGAAAATAGTAATCTTAATGTTTTTAATATTTATCAATCTCAAAAAGATTTTCTCTGAAAATATACTCCAGTCTTAGATATGTGTCAGATTTCTTGAGTAAGCTAGAACTCAAAGGAATACTCTTTAGATCTGACCTCATAAATACTGAGTCTTTTAATTGTTTTTCTCTACTGATGAATGCACAAACATTTTACTTCATACACAAGTAATTAAGAGAATTAATGTCATGTTTATGATCTAATCGATCAGAGGTAATGCAAGAAGCCGGTGTGAATAATGAAAGAACAAACTAATAATCTAATGATGACATTCTTTACATATATCGCCATGATGCTGAACATCTCAAAAGCTGTCTGAGAGATTTGCCATGACCTATATTGTTTCTTTTATCATTCTATTGGAAGCTACATCCTAATGAAAGCAAGTAAGTATGGATCCCTGTTTGGTTAATCCAAAGAGAACAATGAAGCAGATTAACAAAAGGACTCCAGCTTTCAGACAGTTAATGTCTCATTTTTAACAGCAAATATTTTGTAAGTGGAAAATTTATAGACCTGAGTTATCACAGTGCTGTTGTGAGCACAAGATCCTTCCTTATATGATCACTAATAATTTTTCCCATTGATCCACTATTGTCAAATATGTGTATCAGTTCATTGCTGTTCCAGCCAAAAAAACCCACTATTGTTCAGAGCAAAGTCTGATCTGGAGACTCCACTGTAGCATATGTCAGTAGACTTTTTATAAATTTATGCCTTTAGACAGTAAGACACAAATGTACACATACTTATAGCTGGAGAAAATAGAGCAATTTTGCTAATCAAGAACTTGAGGAAAATATGTTGTGTGTAAGACTGCTGAGATGGAATGTTTCCAATAGTACTGTATATTATTGCTGCCAACTGTAAAACATGCAGTCTTTTAGAGAGAACCATCATCTCCATTTTACTATTTAAACTGCTCAAGTAGAAGAAAAGAAGTGGAAGAGATGGAAGAATGTCACTGATGAAATGAGTTCTCTGAAAGAATCCTTTCTATGAGAAATTCACAAGTATGTCCACTGTACAGACCAGCTTATATTATAAAGTCAAAAAACCAAAGACCATACGAGGATTTCTACTTGCTTTAGTGTGAGAAAGTAGATAACGGGCATTGTACTTTTCCAAAAAATATTTTTAAAATATTGTCTAGTTTATTGTTGCTTCTTTTTCCCAAGAAATTTTAATATGGGAGAAAATAAAATGGAAAAAGTGTATATAGTTCTACAGGGCTGCAGTTTCTGCAATTATGAGTAAAAAGACCCCATACTTTTATGAACATAATTAAAAAAAAGTCGTAAGTGGGAAGGTGAAAACTCAGAACTAGAAAGAAAACTATTCAACCTTCATTAGGAGTTTCAAGAATAAAAGCAGGTTTATTAAAATAATCCTAGTATCTATGAAGTTTCTCAGGTTTACAGCAACCAAAGCAATTTAATCAATACTACTGAGAAAAACAAGTGGAGTTTAGTCAGTCCACGCTGTCCATGTAATTAGAAAAGGTTAATCAATGTTACTACATAGTAAGATAGAACAAGGTATTTGGAGGAAAGCAGACCTTTACAACTTCCAAAAGCTGCCTATTAGGGAAACTTACAGATTCCAATTTTATAAAATTTTTGCTAAAAATACTAGCCCATAACTATAAGGAACAAACTTTCCAAATAGTTTTGCATAGAGTATGCATACTGTTTTGTTTCCATTGTGGTTTTTTAATGAATTATTTTTGTTGTCTTGTGAAAAGTTTTTATAACATTTTTTGTTTTCATTGACTACTCAATTTTAGTAAATGACACTTCAAATAAAGAAATAAATCATTCTTTTTACACTGTGCATGTGTGGGTTGCCAAGGCTGCAGTCCTCACAAGGCAGGGGCTAGAAAGATGAGGCTCCACACTGCAGCAGTTCAAGGGAACAACCTTTAATTCAAAATCTGACTCTATTTATGTACATTTGTACAAAGGTCAAGAGATTGGCTACAGAGGTCGCCACCTCTCCAACCTGGATGGTGGACATCACCATCAATCAATTCTTCTCTCAGAGGAGAACTATGTAAACATTCTAAAAATACACACTGTTTAGATGAAGCTGAGTGAGAAACTGCAGGAACAAAGACAGAAGGCAGAAAATTCAGGGTGACATGTATGATTGAAAAAATAGCACCAGCTCTAGCAGTGAGGGCCTTGTGTGAATTCATTATAACTAGATGAAAAAATTGCACAGAAGAAAAATTTTGACTGTAATAGATCTATTATAATAAAGTAGGAAAAAAGATTAGCATTGTTTAGAATTTTATAGACAAAATGTACATACTGTAAAGCTTGAAATGCTCCCTAAATGTATCTCTCTAAATCATTAGGCCAAGTCCGGAGCATAGAAAGCATATGAAGCATCTTATTCTTCACTAAAACTTATTAAAAACATTTCTAATTATCTTGGTTAAAATAAAAAAAGAAAAAAAATTAAAAATAAAATATCAAAAGAAAGTGAGGGAATAAAAATGTTTTATTGGTAAAATCCCCATGGTGTATACACATACCATAATTTTTTCTGGTAAGGTTAGACAAGTTGTTTTGATTGCTGTAATTCCACTGCAATAAATTCAATTCTAAATAATAAGACTGATTTTTTTTTCTTGAGGAGGGCAATGCCTACATTCTAGCATCAAAGTATTTAGGCATTAAATAAAAATTTCACCACCTAAGTTATAGAACTTCATCTTAAGCAGAAATTGATACAGTGTTCTGCACAATATCAAGCAAAAGCTGTAGAAAACTGAAGTAGGTCTTGGGCAAAGATAAAGTGTTTAAGCTTTCCCTGTCTATATTTAATCTTACATGAACACAAATGTGCAGCACATTTTTTATAAGGTGAAACCAAGCTCCTACTGCAGGTTAATTGATTTTGGTATACAGAAAGCAATAAAAATTCAATGAGAATTCAGATCTTTGGTATTCTGACTCATGCCTATCTTTCGGTAAAAACTCCTTCCACACAAATTTTCTTTTGATCTTCTGGTTTTGAGATTCATAATGGCTTAGATCACTAGGAAATTGATACTGAAGACAACCAAAGCTATGAAAGGAAACCTTTCCTTACAAGAAGTAATTTTAATTTAAAAAACACATACAAAAGAAAACATAAAAATACATAGCATATAAATGGGAGCAAGAAATTGTTAATTAAAAGTAACACCCCTTTACTTTTTTTTTAAATGGACAAAGTAACAGCTGGCTACAACATCTGCCAGTGTTCTGATTTTTGGACAGATGTGTTTTCCATGCAATTTTAAGTTCACAAAGACCAGATGCTTCCCATGGCTGCTTGAAACCTTTTCTCCGTGTTCACTATTCTGTGATTTGCTTTGAGCTAAGGCTTTAGTTCTGAATTTTTCATTGTTTATATTTATAAAGTTGTCAGGCAATACAAGAGATATCAGCTTCAAAATGGGATTCACTTTGACATCACATTGCTAATTTTGATGTATTTTTATTTAGACTCTAAGGTAAAATTATCACACATGGCACTGTACTTGCATGTATATAATGTGTACATACATAGATAAAGATATAAAAATCAGTGTTTCATGTAAATACTTACTAAAACTTAGAAATTAATTTGCTTTAGAAAGGTCCATGTTCCCGGTTTCAGTCATGTTGAGGAAAATTTGAGCATATCTATTTGCTCACATGAAGGTTGGACTATTTCCTAGAATTGTGCTGGAAAACTGGAAAAGAAAACAAACTACAGGATTGAGTTCTACAATTTTCTGGACCTAATCTTGATCTTACGAAATGCTGAGCATGCTGTCAATGATCCAAGAAAATAATTAGGCCCAGCAATTACAACAACTGTTTAGCCTCAAGGATGAGAGAGATGTCTCCTTGGATTCAGCTGGACAGTTCCAGTGTTTTGCTCTGAGTCCAAAAGTAGTTGCTCTGCTGGAAAGAGTTCAGAGCACTTAACATATTGTTAGATAGACACTTAAATGAACCACAGATTGAGCTTGTCCTCATGTTCAGGGCTTTGCAACTCGTTATTTTTCAGCATAGGCTGAAGTGATGACAGATAATTAAAGAGAGGTAATTGCAATGAACTCTGTATATTTCATATGTGGTGGGACATAAGGAGAAGCTGGGTTCCCAAAGTTTGTTGCCAGAACCCTGGTATAGAGGTAGTTAAGACAAAAAATGTCAGACCACACCCTTCTCAGTGAGAACAGCAGATCCATATAAAATTATTTTGGCTGTGCTGAAAGAAGAATTAAGCACAATCTTTTGCCTACATAGCAAAGGAAATAAAGATTAAACAATTTAGTCTTTATGATTTTATGTGTATATTTTACTCAATTACTCATTCTGTTCAAGAAATTAACAGCATGTATGTCTTCAACTATTAATAATGTCTTATCTCTCTGGTCAAGGAGTAGAATAAGAATGAGAGAGAACAATTATAATACCTAAGATTTTAAATATTTAATGGTCATACCTGATGAAGAATACCTGATTCACACTGTTTTCAAAGAAAGACGTTTGTACTACTAAAGTAATGGAGGCAATTATTCTTTGTATGGAAAAAAATATATATATAAGCTTCTTAGTTTTTCCTCAAGCTATTTTTATTTCTACTACTTTCATGTACTTTGTCAATTATTAAATATATTGTAGTATATCTGCCTGAATTGTATCCCTGTCACCAATGTCCTCCATACTAATTTTTTAATTTTATGTTATCTCCTAGAGGCAACTGTTTATAGGTTTTGTGCCTTACTGTCTTCATAGCTTTGGGGAATGGAGTATCTTATATTTTAAGCCTTTTTTTTTGTTTCTTGGGATCACAGGAATGCCATTGTTAAAGTATATCCAACGTCTATTTAGTCAAGTCTGGCGATGCTGACTGGGGACAGCATCAGACAGAATGCAAAAAACAAATTCCTAGCAGTAGTCATGAAAATAATTCTGGCTTTCCCCATAGCAGCTTAATGCTGGCCTTAAAAAAATTGCAAATTAATTGAAATTCTGAAAGTCTGAAAATTCTTAAAGCTCTCCAAAAATTATGATCCGCTTCCAATTCTTTTGCTGCTTTGCATTGCCCTAGCTCATACTTGGAGTCCTTGGATATATAAAAATACTTTATTATTCCTTTTTTAAAACTTTTCATCTCAAAGCATATCCACGTTTTAGGTATGTACTGATGAACAAAGGATTTATAATGTTTGAATTTGCCTCACTGACCTTTGTCAAGGGCATTTTTATGCATAATAAGGTCTCCAGGTAAACCTTCTTTATCATTATATCCAATAGCTCTTGTGACACCTCATTTGGATACTTCCTGGGAATTTCTTTCACATTTGTCTTCATTGATACCTGCTCTTCTTTCAAAATCAGTCTCAGGATTATTCCTCGAGCTTCTTTTAGAAGTCTTGAGATGCATTGAACATTTTTTCACGTGGTCCTCCAGACAATCTCATAGGATGGCTAATCCTTCATATGTTGTAAGAACTAAATAAAAGTACTTTAGTTACTTTTGCAGAAAGTGCCATTTTTCATAACAATTCACAAGGCCAAATTGGAAAATAAATAAAAGAAGAGGAAATACTCCAGCTTAAATAAGTAGTATAATAAAAATATTTTAAAGATAACCTTGTGTCAGAAACTCAGTGTTTCAAAATCACAATTCTTTCTCCCCAGTTCCTCTTCTGGTTAAACTGTACTGCTTAATGAGATACATTTAAACTCTCTGGAGACACTGGTTCATATAAAAGCCATGTTATGTGAAGCAGCATATCAATAACAAATTTAAACATATGTTGGCTTTTTTTTGTGGTGGTTTTTTTGTTGTTGTTGTTTATGTTTGGGTTTTTGTTTGGTTTGGTTTTGGAGGGGGGTTTTTTGGTGTTTTGTTTTGGTTTTTTTTATGACAACCTTGTTAATTTGTAATATGTGCATTTTTATATTGCACATATTTATCCTGGATTCCTGTATCTAAGAATGCAAGTATAGTGAAAACATTATTTAATCATAATGACACCCTGATAGAAACACAAAACTAAAAAATCTTACAGGGGACCATTCAAATTTAGGAAAGTGGAATTTAATTCTCAAATAGTCAACTAAGGCAATCTAATTACTTTTTGTATCTGACTAAGGACAGTAATAAATAGTGGAGGACTGGGAACCCTAGGAACCGCAAGCATTGGCCAGATACCAGCATCCAAATAATGGGACGAAAGGTAAATCCACAAATTTTTATTAGAAATTACTCCAGTTTTATCATGATTTTCTAAAATAAAAGCTACTTTTATTATGTAAATTTTCTGTTCTTATATGCTTTGTTCTTTCTGTAAACAGAACAAGGACCAGAAAATGGAGACGTTTGTGCGCATTTAGAGTAATGAAGGAGTTACAAATCGTATCAAAAGTGCTTTTACTTGTGGGTGGGGTCAGTGGTAATTTAAGAATTGCTAAAGGGGTTATAGACATTTCATTAACTTCAGTGAGTACTATTTCCATGGTACAAACCAGGTGATTCCGCAAGTATCTCAGTCCTTCTACCATTCAAGCCTTCCTTTTTTCACTTTTCACAGAATAACTGAAAAATATCCTTTCTTGATTGCTTTTTTCCTTTCTTGCTTTTATCCTTTATTTATTTTTCAGTATATTAACTGAGAAGAGTTCAATAGACAAGAATATTTAAACAGATTTTGTCTTAAATGTCTGACTGTTCTCTGTATTTGAACTGCAACATGCAACTCTATGTCCTTACAGCACCCATTGATGGATTTTACAAGCACTAAAGAGCAGTGAACCACTAGGCTAATGTTCCCACAGACATAGAACATTAGATAACTATTTCAAAAAGCATTACCTACCATTTGGTATGCTCAGACAGCCACGTGTACATAAATTAGTAACTAGTGTTTTACTCAGTTTACGCGAAGTAATCAAAACTTGCTCATTCAATCCATTTCCTGGCAACTACAATGACTCATTAGTAAATTGTCTGCCTATAAGCACTCCAAAAACATGGCTTCTTCCCAAAATTGTTTGCATTACTTGGATTACCTTTTAACTTAAATAGGTATTTCATAAAATACCAAGAAATGGAGTCAGGTTTATTAAGTTAATCATATGATAACACACTTTTATGGATACATAGTTCAGGGGAACAAATGGATGACTCAATTTATGCAATTTCAGGGAAGAAGAGGGTTCATACAATGTTCTTCCATAAATCTAGAAACCTCTTTCTCTGGGTAGAAAATACATATAATAAAATGGTCTTTTTCTACACTTCCAGCTGAAGAGGAGTGACAGACTTTGATCAGGACACTGATCCCAGTAGGTTAAAAATTCTGTTAGGCTTCGTGGTCTTAGGAAACATCATTCCTAACTACTGTGTTAGGAGGTATTTCAGAGAACTTCATTCTCTGACTCTTCATCCTTCCCCACAACAAGCTTATACACTGAAAGCAGAATTTATTTGTTCTGCATACTGTATCTAGTTTAAATTAAAACAATGATCTGTACATATTTCTGTGGTATGCAGTTACTGTGGAAAATTGGAGTGATTGCAAAGAATTTAAAGGAAGAAGAAGCCGTCAATTAGATAAGATATTTATGTAAGACAGCTCATTGAACACCCTGAAATTACCCCTGCACTAAATTTTCCAAAATTTGTATTACAATAACATAAAATCTAGATTTCCTGCCAATTTAAAACTATAATGAGTCCATGATACAGCATATAAAATTTACTGTATTATCTAAAGCTTCTAATTTACTTTGTTTTTTTCTTTTTCAGGGTAAGAAAGAGAGTGAAAAATTACCTTTTTGCTCTAGGTTCTAGTAAGAACCTTGTGTTGCCTTCTGGGAGGGAGTGTCTTTGCTGCTCCTTGATGGGCTTGGAATCACGCTCTGGCATTGACTGGGAGAGTATTTGTGGCCCTGGGCCAAACACTAGCAGGAGCTGTGCAGTCAAACAACAGTGTGTCGTTTGCACTAGGCTAGCAGTTTGATGTCAGTCAGTGCTACTAAGGCATATAGCTACTTGTGTGCAAGTGTTCAAGTCTCTTTCCTGGCCCTGATTAGCTTACTAGGGCACCTATAATCAACACAATCAGATTTCGGTGTCTAATTGCTTGCTTTTTTGTGTGTTTTGCTTTTAGATACCAGCAGATCAACCAATTCTAGAACATTTCAACCTGGCCTTAAACAGAAGATGATGTACTCACACACACAAAGATTAAATGAGAGAAAGGATAATTCATTACATTGGATTCTTATGTTTGGGCTTAGAAGGTTTTTAATAATTCCCAGTCCATCAGACCTTCTGTGAGACTACCAAATCACTTGGCTTCTCTGTGTTTCTGTTCCACACCTGCAAAGCTGTACGTTCCATTCCTCCCAGGAGTCCTGTTAAAATTATAAGGCTGGCTGACTTTCTGACAATTGCAACTCTGTCACAGCGCACAAATAAATAGGGAGTGATTGTTCCTAGCTCTGATTGTTAGAACAAATTTAGTCTATAACTGTCTTGATTATTCCGGAGTTCAACAGTTATTGCCATAGCAACCTGTTTTAATAACTTCCAGAGTGGAGAAAATACACTAGAATTAGGTTAATTCTGTGGTTAGGCACTGTACATAATGCCACACTCTGGATCCCCATAGAGACTACAAGGAATGCACATTCTAAACAGGAACTTAATCAACAGATCAAAGCATCCTACTTACCAATGAATGAAGATTTCTTCCTCTTTTCTACAAAATGCTTCCATTATCTGAAACTTTTATTTAAAAGGAGATTATTCATTTTAAACTATGATATCTTAGTGAGCAGTACTGTGTACAGAAACTTTTGGCATTAACTCTCCTATCTGTGGAAAATATTATGCTTCTGGATTGAAAAGAGGGTTATTATTTTTCTACACCTTTATGTCCCACTAAATACCAAATCATTGCAAGAATATGTTCTTTCTGTCAATGCTTTAAAATGTTTTGCTCATTTCCAAAAAGGTTAAATTCTTCAATTTCAGCTTTGCTTTCTTTTTACTGAAGTAGACTTTCTTGATAATTGTTTTTTATTAAAGCCTTTATCTTTTCATTTTGGATCACTGATACTTAAGATCCAAAGTCATTAGTACAGATAGGTAACATATTGGGAAGAATTTCTTTGATAATCACCTACCTTGAGAAATAAACTAAATATGTCATTGGTTTGCTTTTTGGAAGTCTTTTAAAAATAAGGCAGTAAGACATTTGTAGCATGGTATACTTATTGATTTTTGTGTGAGTCCTATCAAGGTGATTTTACAAGGAAGAAAATACTTCTATACATGCCTCCTGAGAGTTGTTGTTTTCAATCCAATAGTCTGTAGATTTTTGAACTTTGATGTTTGAACATAGACTGGAAAGAGCAATAGTAGTGTGGAGAGAAAACCCAGAACTCAGAATATGAAGTACTGAGTTCAATAAAGTACAAATATTGAATTATTTTTCTGTAGTAACAGTAATATGTATAAATGTTAATATTGACACAGCAGAAGTACATATATATATACTGAGTAGACATGAGCACTGCAGTCACTGGTGTTACATGAATTTCTTTAAAAATATATAAAAATTTTCCAGGAACAGTCCAGCTGCTGAGGAGAAGGATACCTCTGTACATGTGTTCTGGCTCATCACAGAGTTTAAATGACATCAAGTACTCAAAGGATAAATTTTGAATTTTTGAATCCATGAAACTGAGGTATGCTAGAGAAAGCTAAGTCATAAAAGCAGCCATTTTTACACTGACTTCTTCCCATAAAGAAGTGCATCTTCTCTTTTCTTAAATTTGGGCTGAGTTTGCTACTTCAAGGTATAATTATGAAACCATATTTTTCCTTCTAGTGAACTTAATAGAGATTTGCATGAAAATACAAGCTTGACAAGCCAAAACAATGCAAAAAGTTTCCTAAGTTAGTGCACCACCCACTGAGAATATTATTGTATATCTGAATCAGACATGAGTCAACATTGAACAATTATTTAGAAGGGGATAAGGTAGCATAATGCAAAACAAAGCTCTTTATTTTCTATAATTACAGAATTAAAAACAATATTTTAAATCATCATTTCCTTTTCACTTTGTTGTGTGATCCCAAGGACTGAGGGATGCAGTTCAATTTTTGTTTATTTTTAATTTCTATCATCAAGCTTAGATGAGCCAACACAATTCCCATCATCAGTCAACAATGACCTTGAGGTTTTGTTGCCTCACCCATAGACCCAGGCAGGTGTAGACTAGAATGTTTGTTCTCACGTTTAGAAACACTTCAGAAGGTGGTATTGGGCAATTACTGTGACTCTGGTCTGTCCACTGAACTTCTAATCTGCCACTTATCATGAATGAATAAGAAATACTTCTGCTTCTTTTTTAATTCAGCTCTAGCAGTCAGTTTTAGTGCTTTCATAAATGTTTTTTTGAAAACGTTTTTGGACTAAGATTTGATTCAGAACAGCTCCTGAAAGAAACAGGAATAGGAAATGAAAGAGTTGATGTGTATTCATGGTATTCAACAGCTTTTAAATCCTTTCCTATGTTTTCATCCTTTGCAAGTACTGGCAGGAAGGAAAGTGCTTCAAACAACCTTCCCTCTCCTTTGAAGGTGACAAAAAGTTTATATGCATGCTGAGTTGTACCTGTGTTGCTGCAGTTTTGAGCTGAATTTTATTTTATTGTTCCCCACAGATTAGGGAACATCCCAATATAACTCTAATATTAATAAACATCTGTTGTCATGACCTTTCATCTTTGGCTACAATGCCAAAGATAAAATTAAAAATTAAAAAATTAGTGCTTTTATATATACACACACACACACATATATATGATTTAAACATTTACTCTTTCAAAACTAATTGTGATGCAAGTGTCTGATACAGCTCTTTTCTTATTTTATAAGATCTACTTGTGTTTATTCTATACTGGACAGTTGTTGACTTGCAGAGAGATTATATTAAAATATACACTATGCTTCTTTTTGAAATAAGGTTTTTTCTAATATTAGCAATATTTAGATTATTTCTATGCAAAAAAAAAAAAAGCAGGAGTAATGTTCACTGGACAGGACATAAATTCATCACATTTGAGACTATTACTTACATCAATATGTAAGTAATAGTCTCAAACCCTAAGAAAAATTGGACGAACTACATCAAAGTAATACATCAAGTAATTTAAGGACATACTAGTAAGACTTATTTTAAAACTAGGTTGAACAACAGTTGAAAGAGACCAAAGAAAGGAGAGGTGAAAATTCTCAGTTAGTTAGGTAGAGGGTTAGAAACAGAAAAGTATGTTGCAAATAAACAGATGAAAGTTCATCAGTGATGCATGCTTCAGGAAATATGAAAATCAAATAAAACCAGAATAGGAAAGAGCCACCAAAGTCCTCAGAAAAAAGTATATAGTTATAGGAGACAATCAAGGTAGCTTGTTTTGCTAAACTTATCAGTACTGACGGGACTAGAATGTATAATATATATGTATAATTCATCTAAAAATATACGACATATATGCAACATAAAGATATAAGGACATATGTTCCATGTATAAATATGCAAGACGTGCTTAAAAGCTGCAAAAAATAAGGCCACAAAAATATATATTTAATATTTTCTATGAGAAACAAAAAGCAAGATTAGTCTCAAAATGATTCAGGGAGGAATCCAATTTTGGAAAGCTGTCTTGCAACATTCTCTAGCAGAATGAGAGGCAGGGAGAAAACAACTGATTTTTAAGAAGAAGCTTGGTGTGTTTACAACATGACCATATGACATGGTTCCCTGACATGAGAGCGTGTTAGGCACAATGACCTCTACAATACTTGCAGCTCTCTGAGATTATGACCTCCTATATGCTGCTAAGCAACCTATTCTGGCATGATTATGATTCATGACCACTTTGAATTTGAATGGTCCATTGCCAGACATTGCCTCAAGATTCAGTAAACACATTTTGTATGAATGCCACCCATTTAATATACATAACTCAGCAAAACTGTTGAAAGGAAGTAATAATGAAAGTAGAATATAAAGGTCTTAGAACAGAGTGAAAGCCTCTGTATATACTAATTCTACAGCATAATACTAATATAATATTTATACACAAAATAGACATGTTTAAAGTCCTAAGTACCTGCCACATGCATTATTTGCAGAGAAAACATAGCAAAGGACAATGTAGTCGCATATATGTCTTAATTCTTCTGGTCATCTTGAAGACAATTTTGGCTCAAGCAAGGTCACGTCCTCAGCTGCAGGTAGCACCACTGTCTGGAATCAGAGAGAACTGAAAAAAACCCAGTCCCTGAAGTTTCTTCCCAAGAGTAAATGTTATTTTTAATTGGTGAAAAATAGAGCATACTAATTCTATCAAATCCGTGAATGAATTACATATGTGACTATGTTCACTTGATTAGGGTATTGCTTATGAAGACAGCTTTGGGCATGGAAATATATAAAGCATCCAAGGAAATTTTGTCAGGACAGCATTATTTACAGAGCAAATTCTGGAGGAATTATAGTCTCTTACCCTTGGAAAGTTTTTTGTGTCAGTTTTTAAAATTTCATAAAGAGATGTATTTTATCCCAATCTTTTCTTGAAAAGAACAACAAAAAATTTAGTATTCCTCCATCAGGAAGTATTTAGAACTAAGGAATTATCTGTTCAACCACTTGCAATTAAAGTAAATACCGGAGACTGTGTTTCAGGACTTTTTAGTAGGGAAGAAAGATAAGATTTCTTTCATTTAAATAGAAAAGAAGTAATGGGAATAAGTTAAATGATAATAATAATTAAAAAAAACACCAAGAAAAACATCAAATCAAAACAAAATCAAATAAAACCAAAACACAACAAAACAAACCCCTCTTAAAAAAACAACAGCAAATAAATATAAAATTCTTCCTGAAACACAAGAAGACACTATTTTACTCTGAGGTTGATCAAAATTGGCACATGTTGCCCAGATATGTTGTAGAATCTCCCTTCTTGGAGATATGCAAAAGCTATTTGAGGGGCAGCCTATACTAGGTAGCTGTTCTTTAGCAAGAGAGTTGGACAAGACAATATCAAGAAGTCCCTGCCAGCCTTAACCATTCTGTGATTATTGTGTCTCTCTGTGATAACTCTCTATAGTTTTCCCAGATATCCAGATTGATATTTGCTTGTCTAAAACTCTTGTTTAAAAAGTAACACAATGATAAAGTTTGACATTTTCAGCATATTTTTGGTTGGATTCAGTATTAGTCCTATTTTTCACTTACTAATACTATGCTCAATGACCATACAAGCAAAAGATGCATTGTATATGTCAGTGGCTATAAAAACCCCATACCAACAAAAAAAAAAGGGGAGAGATTAATGCAATAAATTAAAAATACTTCTAGAAGTAGAGTGCAGTAGCATAGAACAAGCCATAACGTCAGCTTAATTCTTCCTTGAACTAATTTGAGGTGCTATGGTTTCTGGTTTCTGAGCAACTCAGTCTCTAAGCTGCCTGCTTAAGTTAATGTGCAAATGGCTATTCATGCCTCAATGCTTCTATATCAGCTTTTACTGAAGGCTGTTTTCAGAACTATTTTTACTATGTTTGCTGATTGATTAATATTTCACTTCTTAGCAGCAATTGAAAGAAAACTTGAGTTGATAAAACAAATTAAACAGTAAGCCTTCACCATACTTGGATCGCTGCCCAAGACTTATATAAGTCAAACCAAAGATCAACATATGTGGCAAATTTTATCAGCAAGAGTTTAAGTGAGCGTGTTGTGGAAAGAACTTTATTTTAACTGAATGCCAAGATTTTTGTTCATAAGCACAAAATCCCAATAACAGTGTAAGAAAAAAAGTAACATCTATAACATCAATCATAGATTCAGAAGAAGTCCTGCATTTATAACAGTGCACAGGCTTGCTTTCTTTGACAAACCCAGAACTGCATAAGAATATGTTTCAGAAGTGCTGCTTGCTGCACTGACTGATATTCACAAGAGTAAACTCCTGAATTTCCAAGTGTTGGGTCTCTGGATCCAAATTTAAAGGCAATGCTTGCTTTGGTGAACAATAGGTGGACCATATCAAACACAAGCAGGCAAGTCTGCTTCCATTCACCTGGATTTGGGTGGCTCACGCCATTATAATATGCAATTGTATCATATAATTTAAAATGCAGAGCAGGACATAGCTCTAATTTGAATAGGGTAAGGAGAGAAGGGTATTGTGGGTGGAGTTCATTGTGTGGTTAGTATCATTCAGTCATTTTGGGCAGTTGCCCTGAAGGGAAAGAAGAAAAACAACTAACTGCTTGGAGGTTTTGTCCCCCAGCAAATCACAACATAAGATCAATTCTTGCCAAAAAAAAAAGGCTAAACTGAAAAAGCTAGTAGCTACATAGACAGGAAAAGGTATACATATACCATAAAACACAAATATAGACAAAGGCAAGATCACTTGAGCTGTATATTGACATGTATTATGTCAATGCATAATAAATACATGTATAAATTTAGAAGCAAGCATATAAAAGAACACAGATGAAGATATAGGTATGATTTTGAATTACTGTTTCTCTCATACCTGCATTTACAAAACACTCTTCAGAGGAAGAACATATCTTTTACTCAAAAGTAAGAATGGTGAAATATCCATAGAACAGATGGACAGTTCAGATTACTGGCAATCATGCATCAGCTTACTTAGCACACTTATGTTGATACTGACTGTATTATTAGCGATATTCTGAACCTTATCAATGTCTAACATGCTGGAGTAAACTGTTCTCTCTGAGGATGAGTACATCAAAGCAGCAATTATTATACAAATCATTCCAGAGTTATCCTTCAAACGAGAAAGACATTGATAAATCGTTTTATGGAAACATTTTACTTTTCTACTTCAGAGGAAGGAAAGAAGAACTGATACCAAGAAAACATCTGTGGAGTGTCTTCTGCTCTTTGATGTGATTCAACCTATTTTTACTAAATCAATTAAAATCTATAGTTTGGACACAGTTTAAATACTCACAGTTGAAACTAACTATCCTGAAAATCCCTGTTATTTTGGAATTGAGCTCCGGAGGAAATTCAGCTCTTTAGGAGATGCAGATTTTTACCTGAAAATTTCTTGGGCTCCTGAAGTTTTGCTTCTCTAAGTTCCCAGAAATGCCCTGGTTTTTTTAGCGTTCAAGAGACGGTGCAAATTTTACTTTGCACTTTGGGATACTTTACAGGTATCTCAATATGGACTGTTCTTTAACCTTCTGAGCTCTGCTCCTGATGAAATCTAGCCACCATAAGGAAAGATGGAAGAAACATTAAGCCAGAAACAAACAAGGGGAAATAGAGATAGAAGCTCTCTCATACAGATGAGAAAATGATAACTTGCAATTCTGGTAGAAAACTAGTTTCAGTGGCATTTAAGAGTAAGGGAAGCCAAAGCAGGAATCAGAAACTGATCTTGTGTATTCAAACACTATGCCACAGAATCCCACTTTTTGACTGAAAGCCTTCCAAGGCTAAAGGCACATTTTTAGCTCCAGTATTCTATATTAACTATTCTATATTAACTAGGTCAGATGAAGACATTGGACACTGTATCTACATGCTTAACTTTCCCTGAGTTCAGTATAAAGCCTTGGTGTAAGGTTTCAGGTTCATCTTCAGGGACAGACATCAGGAAACAGGCATTTTGGTATACCATGGATAGATTTGTACAGAGATTGAGAACTTTTGGATCTAATTAAAAAGAAAAAGCACAAATTATAAACTGTGTGCTTCACTTAATAGACAGGATATGAGGCACAAATCAAATACCTACATTTATGCAAGTGATCTGTTACACATCTTGACCTGTTATTCAAACTGTCTTGATTCTTTTTGTTGTTATTTTTAAAATAAAAACAATTAGGCAGAATAAAAAATTGTGCCTATTACTCTGATGATTTACTATCATTACATTCTCAAGAAATATATTACTGGACTATATTTTAAACATATTTTTGTAGGTTTAGTTCATGACAGACACTGACTTCATAAGATCTTAACAGTTTTACACACCTTCCTCTATTTTTTTTTACTGTTCTCCCTTAAAAGTAGGCAAAATATTATATTAGGAAATATAATATTATTATATAATAACATATAACAATATTATGTGTTATTCTATATTATTATTATATTATATTTACAGTGTTTAGAAAAAGCAATAAATTAATAACTAAAAGAACAATGCTTTTACACTTGGAATTAGTCAAAAATAAATTAATTACACAGCTTACATATATATATATATATATATATATATATATATATATNATATATATATGGATACAGGGTTGATTGTTCGATCTGCAGGTATATCCTACATGATAGATAACTCATTGGATTCACTTTTCTGTCATCTTTTCCCAGTTTTTTACATAAAGTTTCACTGTGATTGCTATTCCTGCATACATGATTCAAAAGGCAGGAACGATGGATTTATATATTATAAAAAGTAATTTGATTTGAACTCCATTTCTTGCCTAATCTTTCCTAACTTTGCACTTTCCATTAGATTTGTCACAGAACATCAAGTATTTCAGACAGCTATCTGCAATAGCCTATTTCCAATGTCATCCTGATAAAGGAAAATCAAATCCTAGTGTATCCAAGTGCTTCTATTACTTGCCCTGAAAGATTCTAATCTAATATCCAAAACACAAGCAAAGATATTTTTTACTTTTTATAACACTTTCCCCTAAAATGAAGTTGAGTCCATGATTTTCTAACTCAAAAACTGAGATACACATTTATATGTATGTAGCATTGAAAGTCGTTAATGAATTTTAATAGAAGAAAACCCCTAAATAATTTAACTAATTATGGACTTGGTCCATTTTGACTAACCCATTTCTTTCAAGAGTTATTGAAATATTCTAGGCACATCTTCAACAGTGCTGCACCAGACAGCTGGAAATTGAATCTCTGTAAAAATAATGCTGCAAAAATTCTAAGGGTGGAGAGTTGTTTGTATTATAAGGACTGGTACAATCCACATTTGAGGGTGAAAAATAGTGCCCTGGGTCCTTGAGCTAAAAATATGTGTTTTCACTGGGCCCAATTTAAACAAAGTGTAATATTTCTAGAGATGGAAAAACTCTATAGGGAATGGAGTAGATTCATTGCAATGGTTGGCATTAGCAGGTTACATAGCAGGTTAAATCTCTGGTGAGTATCTACCCCAGAGAAAGTGTTCAGAGCAACTGAATGAAAATATGAGATAAAAAAAGTTGTAGAAAGGCATTTCATTAAAGAAAATCTATGTAATAAAGGCAAGCTGTAAAATCAACAGGGTTAAAGAGAATTAAGAATTTCCCTAATAACAATTATTTTAATCCTTCTAGCACCCCTTACTGGAGTTCTTTTTTTATTATACCTATTAGATAAACTAAGCTGGGAAAAATAAATAACCCTTTTAAAAAGATGCTCTGACTGAGCGAAGGATACATAAACAGATTCTAAATAAACATGGAAGAGGACCTCGGCTGATATAACCCAAGGGGGTTTAACTGATTGAGGAGATTACAATTAACTGCTGTTTAAATTCTAGTAGAGGGAGTTTATTCTACAGAATATGGTCTCAGCTTTGCATTTTAGAAGTCAAACATGCTCTCTAGCTTGACAGGTTTCAAACAAGACTTGACTGAAGATCCTTCAAGGGTGATTTATTCTGTTTAGTACTAAGAAAGCTGAATGACCTCAGTTCTAGGATAAGTAATAACTTGTGATTTCATAAACTCTTAAATTAAGAGGGATATAAAGGGCCCTTATGAATCCTACTGCTCAACCTCTTGTTTAACATATGCCAGAGAGCTATATCAGCTGAAATACGGTGATGAGCAATCTCCATTGCTCTCTATTTAAATGCCTGAGATTCTTGTGTTGCTGAAGACTACAGTTGCCAAGAGAAAAAGCACATAGTCTGAAGATACAAAACACAGTTACTCAGGATCTTTCCCCTCTTTCACTGTAGCGCATCAGAATTGCATATGTTCTGCTGTAAGCCTGGTTCTCTTGGGCAAAAGGAAAGGCATATTTCTTTTGTTTACCTCCCCAGGGTCTTTATTAACACACATACTTGGTAGACATTATGCTATTAGTTGATTAGTAATGCAGGAATAGTTTCCAACATGAACTTGAATTTCACATATGCCAATGATGAGCTTTCATTATTTACTCCTTATGGTCTCATCTTTTTAGACAGTTACTTGACAACAGTAATGCTTTTCTTTTGAGAAATACCGACAATTTGTTTTGAAAAACTTCCCTGTAAGGAGATACTGTACAGGGAATCGTCACAACAGTGAGTTATGGAAATAGAAATCATCCCACTGATTCCAGAGGCTGCAGATGGGCTGTGCATATACTGTTGCCTTCCTGACCACAACCTGATTGGGCAGCCAGCATGAATAAATTCTCTATTCACTGAGCTAATCTTCATATTACATTGATAGCTGCCAAGGAGTGACCAGTGCAAGTACAGAGAGCACTGGCCTATACAAAACTCTTGCCAGCTGCTCTTTCTGCTCTGGAGGACATATGTAGTTTGAATAAATTAGTGCAATACTTTCTTAAACAGGCCTGAACAGCTCAGACAGAGTTTTGAGGGGCAGAACACTTTAAAAGGTGAGCTTTCCTCCTCCTTGGTACCTTGTGACTACGTCTAAATATTCCTTAACCATAAATAAGATCTCAGCTGTTTATTTATAAATAATTTCTGCCTGAGAGAGTAAACTATCATGGAGTCAAACCAGAAAAGAAACCAGATCCTACTTCTGACACATTTACCTTCAGAAGTAAAGAAAAAAGGAATATATTGAAAAATATACATTTAGACAAAAATATCACATGATTAAAACCCAGATTAAGGGATTCCCACATTGTTCCCTATCTCCAACAATGCCCTTATTCTACAGGATGTCAATTTACATCAGGCTGTTTTTTCTTCTCTGGGTTTAATGG
This sequence comes from Cyanoderma ruficeps, assembly GCA_008694505.1. Classification (NCBI taxonomy): domain Eukaryota; kingdom Metazoa; phylum Chordata; class Aves; order Passeriformes; family Timaliidae; genus Cyanoderma; species Cyanoderma ruficeps. The sequence continues at coordinate 23,526,309 of VZDJ01004378.1, forward strand.
AATGGTTCCTAACTGATCCTAAGAGAAACAACTGCCTCCATGGTACAGATTTTCATTCCTAGAGGAACATCCAATTACTCTGAGTAAATTTTGGTTATTCTGTTTATTATCTTTCATCATTCTATGAGTTATTAAATCTGAATTTTTCAATTATTTGCAAAGATTTATTTCAGTATGGTTCATTTAGTTTGAGGATATTAATTCTTTTCGAGGAAAATGAGGAATTTATCTGTTCTTAAAATATATAGTAGGTTAAAAAAACCTTTTGAGGCAAGTACAAACATATACTGTGCGAATGAAATTTTCCTTTAATTTATGTGCAGCTCTACTGAGATGACTGTAGTAGCTCTTCATTTTCCTATTGCAGACCAACCTTCACTTTAGTGAGGATTCTGTTGGAGGCTAGGCTACTGTTAAATGTAGGACTATCTTCGAGAACTATCCATTTTGAGGACACAGCAGATATCTAATCCTATATCTTTTTTTCAAGTGATAATATAATCTTAAATTTTGTTCATGATTTAGATTAATTATTTGCAATACCTTCACTTCTGTGGATAAAATAACTTGATATGGGCTGTTTTAAAAAGTTCTGTAAGATTTGTAGCTTTAGAAACCAGTCTTATTTCCATTTTTTTAGAATTAGACATTTACAATTGTATAATTAATATGCACTAGGTATTTTGCAATTTTGCATGGAGTATACACAACTACATTTATGAACAATCCTTCACGGCCAGTCTGTGGGAGACAGAGATATGATGTGTTTTTTAGACACATTACTTAAACATATTAACTGTTCCTCCTGTCTGTCATGTACCATTTTAAATTCATCTTTTCATGCTCTATTGATCAGCATCTGATAATTTGATCATATCTATGAGGTCTCTAGGACATAGCTCAATAATTCAGAATTTTGAGAAGTGATTGTGAGTTTGGACTTCTCAGTTTTCAGGTGTTCCAATTCCAGCAAGGGGTCCAGAATGTCAGAATGCATACTCCAAAAATGATCCTTCTTAAGGGTAACTCAGCTCCTCAAATTCTCAAAACAACCACTGCTGTCCAGAAATATTTGATAAATTGCATTTCTGCATTATTTGTAAAACACAAACCAGAGAGAGAAGAAACTGCTAATTAGTTTAAATCATAGCCAAGAGTAATTTAAACTCATTATTATTATATGTTATCACTCAAAACTTTATCAAGATATTCCAATCATTTTAACAATAGCCTTTTTGCCTTTTTTAGCCTTTTTTTTGTAGAGTTTCATGTAGTTGAATCCTTTAACACAACCCCCCCCTCACCCCCCCGTGTCTTTGTTCTAAATGGGACTACCCAAATTATAAATCTACCTCGCCACTTGCAAGTACTAATAAGACAGATGTCAGTACTCCATCAAAATTGTACCATATACATTGTGGGCACACACAAAATGGTACTTAAAGCCTTTTCTGACTGCCTTCATGTTCATGTTTTTTGCACAAAAAAATTTAATCTTGTCTGCCCCATAGTCATCATGTGTGTTTGTTGGAGCTATCTGATAAACCTGATAAATGCTATCAAATTCCACATGAAGATGTTAATTATTTGTTTTCAACAGGATTTATTCCAAAATTTGTTAAAAGCTATGCTGTTTTCATTACTATTAGCTGTTGTCCATCTGCTCACATTTTAAAGCTGTGACTTGTAAAATTATTTTTCATTAGAAAAGTAATAAAGTACATCAGGCAAAATTAATTTTTTTTAGGTAGATTTCTGTGTTTCCTTTATTAGACTAATCAAAATTTCCATACAACTACCGACTCTTTGAATTGTTATGCAGAATGTAGCTTGCAGTATAGCATTTCTCTAAGCTGGTACTGCACTACTTCATCACAGCCCCATTTTGTGCATAACTCCTGGGGATAGGATAAAAGAATTCAGAAATAAAATGCCTTTTTAGCCTCAGAGCTTCTCTCCACAGAGGAGGAACATAAAACCATACAAAGAGTGCTGGAAGGGACTTTAATATATTGCTTAGTCATTCCTTCTTTCCTCTCTCAAGCAATTATATCTGGGGCTAGCTTGAAAGATGTTTGTCTAATATAAAAATTTTCAATGAGTAATGTAAATTTCTCCTGCTGCAATTTAACCTATTCATTTTCTTCTATTGATCATGAAGAGGGGATTCTTCCCTTCCTCTTTGAGGTGGTTTTTATTAAACATGTTTCTTTTCTGTCTTTGTTTGCTGGCTCTCAAGAACCCAAGTAGTGCAGTCTTTTCTAAAAAATCATGATTTTTAAACCCTCACCCATTCTTGACTATTTTTTTCACTTTTTCCAATTGTTTCACCATATGCTTGAAGTACAAAGGTTACAGCACAGAAATTACAAATTATGTACTACATATGACAGTGAAAATATATTATTTGAATGCCTTAAGTGTAATTCCTTTTTTTCTACAGTATGAAATTGGTCATTCACACGTAACATGTAAATTTAAAGAACAAACCTATTTTGGCAGACTGTTAGCATCCTCCCCAAACTACTTTTGCTCTGAACTACCACCTAAATGCAGGCCACCTGTCTACATTACCACCTAAATGGAAGCCACCTGTCTATACTAAGTATAGCTTGATCTCCATGTGTTTGTATGTAAATTTGCTCCCAATTCTATATCTGAACAATAAAAGTAGTTCTCATTAATTAAATATCAGCCAGTATAGCTCCTGGACTAATGTCTGTGTAAGGTTAATTCATTGCAAGTATTATTCTATCTTGAACCATTAATAATACTTTCTGGAATTATGGACCCATCACTAAACAATTTCACATAGATTATTCTTACCATTAGAAGACTTGTTAGGTGTCAGTTTGGCTTGTCTTTTTTGTTGTTGTTGTTTTGTTTTGTTTGCTTTTTTGTTTTGTTTTTCAGTATGTCAATGTCTTTGTAAGAATTTAGACATAGTTCTGCTTCTCTTTGTCCACTGGCCACTGAAGACATACAACAGCGGCCCAGCAACAAGTTGGGACAAACCAGTGCAGGGTCTTATTTTGTTTATATTTTTCTAAGAGTTTACAAACATTTTGACAATTTTTCAGTATTTTTCCATACTCAGCTTACAGGTTTTTTCTCCTCCCTTTTCACACTTTCTAAAGGGAGGGAAGTATTTCAAGCTTACAGCCTTTAAAAAATGTCGCTCACCACTTCGTTCCTCAAAAAATATAATTTTTGTCTCTGAGCTTGCTTCAGACATAATTCTGAGATTAATTTTATCTAGGTTCTCATCTTTAAAGCATTCTGCAGCCTTTTTTATTTTCTCCTGTTCTGGAAGACAGAATACTGGGTGGGAATTTTATCCTTTTGATTTGTCCTTTATTGCATTAGTCAAACACATAAAACTCTTTGACATCCTCAGCATTATCTACTTCCCACTACCTCCTTACCCAATTTTTCCTTCTGTTTGCAGTATTTGTTTATATTTGTTCTAACTGATGGAGACGTGAAAAACTTGTGATTCAGATTTGATTTGGAAATTGATTTCATATTAAATTCCTATCTTATTCTTGGATTTAAATATCACTTGTCTAGAAGAAAATTTTACAAAAATTTTATGAAGCTTTATTGGACCTAATTAAGGTCTGTTTCGAAAATTAAGTATTCTGAGTTGGAGACTAAAAAAATCTCTAGGAATTCTGTGATCTTAACTGCAAACCAAAGATAGCTAACAGATTTATGAATGGAACCTGAATGTAGGTTCATCCAAAGTAAGAAATCTCTTCTACGAGTATTCTTGGATTTTTTCTTTTAACCAAAGAAAAAGTGTTCAGCAATTGAAACAACGCAAAAGAAAACTCACTGCATAGCTTAATTTTGAAAGAGATGATTTTTTTTTCATCATTTGTGTGATATGTTTTAATTAATTTCATGGAGTGAATAAACTAAAAATCTGTATGTTTAATATGCTGTCTGAAGCTCAGGAATGCCTGCATAACCCTCAGGAGACATTGCAATTTAAGTGGCTAATTCTGAGGGTACTTTGAAATTGAAAAAATTAGAGAAGCATGTATTATTGAATTCCGTATGTTACGTATACCAAATTTGCTTTTCAACTTAGGAACTTTCATTAGGATTTCATTTTCTCTTCTCATCCTCTATTGGTCATTTCAAATATTGTAGACAATTAATTGTATGATAAAGCTGCTATTACCATCTAGTTTCTAATCTTAACAGCAAATAAGTAACCAAGCATGGTATAAAGACTGCATTACAAGGGAATAGCTCTTTAAAACAAACAACAGTAGTATCACAGTACTAAAATGATGATAATGTCCCATCAGGAACAGTGTGCACAGCGCTGATAACTATCCTACAGGAAGGAAGTTACCTCAGAAAAGGCAACGCATAATGAAACACAATACAACATCCCAATGAAAAGCCTGATTTGACTTTCCAAGGGTTGGGACTAAGTTTTCAGAAAGCAGAATAATTGTTCAAAGTTATATAAGTGTTGTGAATGGCTTTGTACATTTTTGTTTATTCATTCATTCTAGTCATAACAGAAGTACTTGTCATATTAGTGAAGTGTAAGGTGGGAGTGAGGTCCCTGATGATCCTATTAGCAAAATTCAGAATTTTCTATATGAGCCAGATAGAAAAAAAGAAGCTAGAGATCTGTCTAAAAAGATGACGAACAAAGAGCATGCTGCAGCTTAGTAGGGATAATTACTGTAGAGTATAAATGCTAATATAAAATATTTTTGTTCACAAATAAGTTTTAATGCATGATGTGGTTAAACTCTTCTTGTGAGGTTTCAATTCAATATTGCCAGCCACAGGCACTCAAGTTATTTTAGTACCACACCTTGTGCCCACCCCACCCAAAAGATGAGATTTGGAACAAAGCACATGTCAGGGTTAGTGAGTTTGTTTGGTTTTGTGCCTCACCAGGAATGCTTATCTTGCAATTAATATTCAGTCTGGAAGGCTAGAAACTTTTTTGATTATAAATGAAGGCTGAGGTTTCTTGGGTAATAATCTGTTTTCAGCAGCTCAAATTTCAAGCAATAAAGTAAATGAAGCCAAGCCCAACAAACAAAACTCCACCTATTATGTGATTGATAAGAAAAAAAAACCTCACATAAAATTTTTTTCAACTCAACTAATGTTTCCATAGAGGTAAAAAATAGTTAAAACATTTGGATCTTGCAGATTTCACCATGCAACAAATATGGTGCTTGCCTTTTCCCTCTAAGCACAAGACAGCACAAAAACAAAGCCACACAATTCTTCAAAAATTCACACAGAAAATAGGTATCCGTGTAAGGATTTTGGTTTTACCAAAAGTTTTATCTTCTTGGAAAGAATATATCAGTGTCCTATGCACTTCTGACAACCCAGGAGAGCTTCACTACACACAGCACAGCAAAGAAGAGAGGGAATAAGAGTATTTAGGATAACCCTGCTCTGTCTGTTGACTCTCAGAATCCCATTTTGAAGCTCTTAACTCTGTTGTAAATTATGGATAAGTTGGCTACTCAGCCTTAAGTTATGACTTTTATTATGTGTGCTGATTTTGGCAGGGGTAGAGTTAATTTTCTTCACAGTAGCTTGTATGGGGCTTATTTTGGATTTGTGACCAAAACAGCGTTGATGTCACAGGGGTGTTTTAACTACTGCTGAGCAGTGCTGACACAGCATCAAGATGATGATGCCTTTTCTGCCCCTCACACCATCCCAGCAGCAAGCAGTCAGGGTGCACAAGGAGCTGGAAGAGGACACAGCTGGGGTAGCTGACCCCAGCTGACCAAAAGGATGTTCCATACCATAGGATGTTGTGCTCAGAAACAAAAACTGGGGGAAAAATGGAGAGGACATAGAGCCAATTGTTTCTAGACAGACACAAAAAACTACACTCACCCGTCAGGTTGAGAAGCTAGAAAAGAAGAAGGCAGTTTATTTGCGTTTAGGGTTTAAATAGGGTTTGGACTTTGACCAGCAATTGGGGAACGAGCACACTGGTCAAACCAGAAGTCCATCAATTTGTCCTTCTCCCTGGAAAGAAATGTATATTTACAAAACATTACTCTTTGTTTATCTTACAATTCGTGAAAAACTCTAGTACAAAAGTGTAAACTATCAGAAGGCTGAAAAATCAAAGCAACAGTCAATGGTGTTTGCCTTCCCAAGTAAAGGTTATGTGTGATGGAACACTGCTTTCCCAAAGATGGTGAAACACCTGCATGACCATGGGAAACAGTAAAAGAATTCTTTTGTTTTTCTGCTGCACAGAGTTTTTGTTTTCCATAAGGTGCTTTTATCACAAACAAGAAATTTTCAAACTTTTCCCCTTCCAATTCTTTCTCCTATTCCACTTGCATGGAGTCATTGATGGTCTTGACTGCCTGCTGGGGGTTAATCCTTAAAAAGAATGGAGGCATTCAGCTTTCTATGCAGAAACACTCAAGGCTGTCCTAGAGACTGTAGGATATTTGGGAAGTCCAGAGGGGAATATGACCTGTAAGAGAAGACAGGGAGAATAACCCTGTATCTGGGTTTAGATATCCTCACTTAGGGTATCTAAAATATATCTGAAAGAATATATTTAAAGCAGTAGAGTCACTTCCTGTGAATTTTTAATCCGGTACATTTTAAGTAAACAAATATTTTTAGAAGAATAAAAAAACTTAGAATGTAATGTGAATGTCGCTGAAAAACAATCCCAATGCCTACACCATCTGTACTGCACCTACATAAATACCAACATCAGAGGCAGTAACATAGGTTTTGTTGTATTTTAGTACACCCACTTGCTGTTAGCAGACTCTGCTTCTAAGGAAAGGATAATTCATAGGCAGAAAATCCTTTAAACAGAAGATTATATAGTTTATTTGACTTTTGCTCCATGTCCACTGAGATGATAATGTGAATAGGGTTAAACTAGATAATGCCCCAAATGAACTGATCTAATTGCTATGAGACCATATCACATTCAGAAATCCCTTCCAGCCTTGTGTTCTGTGATTATATTAAAGATTCATTCAGAACAATACTAAATTATTTTGTCCCAATGGCTATTAATCTTATATTCAACATAAAAGCAAATAAAGAATTAAGTCAATCAGCCACTTAAACATAAGTGTGTGCCCACGCACAGGCACAGCCAGGTCATAATATACCTGTTCTACTATGTTTTTGCAAGCTCTTCTCTCTTGCTCATATAATCCGACATACTAAATTGATTCTATGACAGTCTTAACCCACTGTCCGGATTGCTGGCTACATCAGCCATTTCTAGGGCTCTGAGCTTTTGACACTGTTACAGCAGAAACAGCATAATGTAGAAATATTCCTCTTTCTTAAGAAGGGGCAGAAGAAGAAAATGTCTCTGTGCCCAACTTATTTGTTGTGAGAGTCACCAGAGGTCCGTGGGTTGAAGCGTTCTCTAGCTCCAGAGCAGACATAGCTGTTCCTTCTCTGTTAGCCCAAACAGCCCCATGTTTTACTAAATATTGAGCAAACAACCACTGTTGAGGTGGAATTTAATCAATCTGCTTTGTTTCAGCCCTCACCTATTTTTTTAGAGCAAAGTTGTAAGTGAAAAGAACCCTTGAGTGAGTTGTGGCATGCATTAGTTTTGATTTACTTTACCTGTAGAAGCATATACATTAACATCTAATAGATAGATGGATGATTCACCTTTGCTGCTGAGGGCAAATAGATTTCTTGCTCAGCAGAAGTGAAAATAGCTTGCTCTTTAAAACTTTTTGTGCCCTGAAAGAGCTGTGCTCTTACAGAAGTTCTGACATTGTAAGAAATGATCATGACTGTGATCAAAAAAACCCTCAGAAATGTAGAATCATCTAACACAGCTGACGTGTTAAAGATGAGTGAGGGAAAACTCTACCTGTTGTAGCACTTTTTGCCATTGTTTTAATAGGAAGTAGTCTGCAAGAAATAGGAGCAAAAGGAGTGAACAGAATTTTCAAATTTTTCTTCTGATGAAAGATCAAACTGGCCCGTTCTTGAGTGCAGGACGTGAATGGCTAATTTAGAAGAAAGTTGTATCAAGATAGATGTAGCTTGATCAACTGAATGCTCCAGAGACAACGACAGCTGATCTAAACTATTTTTTCAGTAAAGAATTCTGCAAGCTATATTGATTCTAACACACTGAAGACTACAAAAGATGAGCAGTAAACATTTTCTGTTCCTAAATTGCAAACCTACCAGGGGGAAACTAGATATGGTTGCTATTTGTTGGGGCTTTTTTTCCAGGAGGAGGGAAGGGGGTGGGAAGCAGTGTGTGTGGTCTTTGTGGTTTTGTGGTGTTGTGCTCTTCTAAACACTTGCTGCTTTTAAAATTTTTCTTCAGCATTATTCAAGGAGAGAAAGTTTGGATGTGCAGGCATTAGCATGTTTATATCCATATTCTAGTCTGATTTTTCTCAGCTTTTAAATATTGTCCAAAGTTATACACATTTGTGCAGAGGCTAAGTGCTTTGTAAGATATTGTACTGTGTCAAAAGAGAGAAGCTAGATGGGACTAATATCATCTTTGTGCCACTCAATGGTGATTTAAAAGGAATCTAGATACAGTGGAGTCTGAAAGTTAAGCTTCTACAAAGTTACAAATTTATGCTGAAGTTTATAGCCAAGCATGTATTATGTTGACACATTCTCTTCATTGATTCCTGATTTTAGAGATTAATTTCTTGCAAGCTTTACTTTTTGTTTCATTCCAAATAAAAAAGCACTTTTATTATTTGTTGTTCATTAACTTCAACAGAGTTTTGAGAAAGTATGACTGTCTTCATCTTACAAGATTACCACAAAAATAAAAGGAAATTATGTAAAATACTTTAGTCTACCCTGTCTCTTTTCAAACTATGTGTATGTCACTCACAAAGTACATTTAGCTCTTTTGGATTCAAAAAATATCCTTCCAATTTAAACTTGAACATCAAAATTCCTTCTTCAAATATGTAAAACTCTCATTGTTCAAAGTTTAGTTATACAATTACAATGTTATTGTATTAACAACATAGAGCTTTATAATTGATTAAATGTGTTTTCATGCAACAAACTTTGGGTTTTTGCAAATTAATAGGAAGTTTGGCTTAGCTAATATAAAGTTTGGGATTCCACCAAAGAATTCTACCAAAACTGAAATCATAGGTACAGCAGGAAAGAGTGAAAGAGAAATAAATCACTCTGCATGAAATAAATATCAAGAGCTTGTTGTAGTAAACAGATACTCAAAAGGAAAAATAAAGCACATTAGGCCTGAGGAACTGCAAGTCACATGCTATGTTTTTTTAAAACCAGGCATCAAATAACAGCAGTAAACAGGGTTTGTCTTTATTTCTAGACACAGCATGCCAAAACAGTACCAAGTATCTTCTGAAATGAGCAAACATTCAACAACTGTCCAGATTTTTCTATGCCAGTGATCTTTCTGACATATTCTTTACTGTTCTCCCTGACTTCTGTATTCTGCCTAAGCATCACGAAGGGACAGTAAACAACATTCACTTCCATTTTTATCAAATGAGCTCAGCTATGAACAAGGGAGGACAGAATTTCACACCTTTTGTTCCATTGCAAAGAAAAATATAATTACTTTGGTTAATTCTTTTCTATCTTTAGATCTGTAGTTTCGTAAGATTCTTTGAACAAAGTTGTACTTAGCTTAAAATGAAGAGGTAGCAAGGATACTCAGACTTCTAAAATTACACGGAGGCATGTAAGCATATGCATTTTTGTGTGTGAAGCTGCAGGCAGATATCTTGTTATCAAGCAATTTAACATATTTAAGAAGAGAATTTCAGAGATTTTTTTGCATGGCAATAGTAGAAAGTTCTGTAGATTGGCATTTTTAGCACAGGCATATAAAAAAGTTTATTCTTTCTTTTAAACAAATCTTGGAACTGTTTCATAAAGTTCACTGTTATAAACTGTCAGAATGACTGAGAATAATGGTATGAAACTAACAAAAAGTAAATTTAGGCTGAGCATCACAACAAATGAATGGTGAGGAAATAGCTAGAAGTCCCAGTTGGAGAGGATAAAGCACTTTCATTTGAGTGATTTAGAACTTAAAAATTCATTTCTGTGAAAAATCCAGCTCTTGGAAAAGAATGACCCAGATGAGTATTGGCTTCTTAGAGTCCTTTCTAAGCTGATTGTGTGGTTCACATGGTAGACTATCATTCTATCGATTTACTTCTTACTGCTTCTTTATGATAATGTAGTTGATATCATATAATGTTACACATTCATCTCTGCAGCATTTTTATAGAACCACTCAGGCAGACAGTTTTTAATAAAGACATAATCCTAGCTGAAGAGAAACCTGACGTGAGCATTGCTCAAATGGTAAAAGGAATCTGTTAATAATTTATGCAAGTTTTGATATCCTCTTGATATCATATAACAGAGAATATTTATACTGAACTATATCACTGTAATAAATAAGAATATTTTAAAAATTAAAGCTGCATTAACATTTCTCTACTTTTAATTTTTAAATGGTGATATTACATATGGATTATTATTATTATTATTAAAGTAATCTGTAATGAAATTTAGTATCTCAAATATCTGCACACAAATCAGGAAACATTCAGATTTTTTTATTATTATTAAGACATTCCAAACTCACACTGAGGACCCAATACTTTGAAATTGCTCAGAGCTTTTAAGATTCTACTTTGGTTATGTTTTGGAGGATAACAAATGCTTTGTCTGAAGATTTCATAAATAATATTTTATTTGTCAATAAAATGGTACACAGATCAAAAGATACACTGAAAATTCATGCTGAAACAATTCCTTTTCCAGAGTAGCTGGGATGTTACTACTGAAACCTGGTGTTTAAGAGACAGGACTCTTCATTGCAGAGTTTTCAGCATTGCAGGTTCATCTCAGGAATTTCACTTTTCTCAGTTAGCTCTCAAGGCTCTACACAATCACTCGTAATTCCTAAATAAGACCTCCATGTTTCCCTCTCTCTTTGTGTACCAGTACTTGAATGTCTAGCCAATGGAAACTGCCAGGTAAATCCATGTAACTGAGAAATGAGCCATGGTATCATAGAGCTGCCTTTCTAAATTGTAAACAATTCCAACAAACAAACCCGAAATAAAGAACTTCAAAAGGAATATGAAAAGCATGAGAACTGGCTTGTTAGATATGTTCTAATATCCAAACGTTGTTTTCTTCTCCAAGAAACTGTCAGATTGATAATCACAGACATAATTAATTAATTAATTTTTTCTCATGTTCTTTTAGCATTTTGCTGTAAAATTTTATTTTGCAAAATCAGTCTGTATAACATTACTTTTCAAAAAGTATTATCCAACAGTTGAGAAGAATTATATCTTCAGAACCTGAACAATCAAAGTTTAAGCAATAGACCTAGCTTATAGATATGGATTGGTGTATCTAGATCTTCGGAAAGTTACAAAAACAGAGAAATTCTTTTCTAAAATTATTCTCTTTGCAGGACAAAAACAAAGATGAAAAAACCTTCATAGAATCACAGAATTGTCTGAGTTGGAAGGCACCCACAAGGATCATCAAGTCCAGCTCTTAATAGCTTATACAGGGGCCAAACCCACAGCCTTGGCATCATTAGCACCAGGCTCTAACCGGCTGAGTTACTCTCAGGGTCATGACTGTGACTTTGAAAGCTTTTGAACCCACTGACTATCAGAAATGCCAAATGTTCTCTCAGTTAAAATAGATTTGATAAGTCATTTCTTCAAGTACCGGTAACAGATGCTTGGTATGTTGGAGTGAAATAAAATACATTCTCATTTGCATACTTCTGTGGAATTTAAAAATTCAGAATGAATAGATTTTTCTCACGATTTCTAGGTGATCTCTTATGTGTTTTTTCCACACTCTTTCGTGCTATGGCTTGATAACTACTTAAAACTGACGAAGAAATAGTTGCTTTAAAGACTAAGCCTTATTCACCTTAATTTTAAAGGCCTTGACTCATCTTTCTCAGAACATCTCCTGAATTAGAGGATTACTAATGGTTTGGTTACAGTTTTTCATCTCTGGCCAATCTCTTTCATACTACTTTAATTTCTCAGATATTATTCTCCATTTATTTTAGTTGTACTGATTAATCCTTATGATATGGATATTGATACACGTACAGCAATTTTCCAGGATCAGATTACACCTGGATTTAGCAAAGCATGAAAATACCTGAAACACACATACCTATATTAATTTTTTAATTCAGTAGAAAAATAGTAGTGAGAACTGCAATTTGGAATGATGACACAAAATTAGTTTTTTCACTTAAAAACTATCCATTAACACAGTTCTTTCATAAGATATCGGGAGGAGAAATCTGAACAAATGAAAATGGATTAGTAATAAAATATAAAAGTAGAACTCAAATTATCTCTTTATTAATTTTATTTCAATAATGCAATATTTGAGTAAACAATGTTAAGCTAACCACTTTTTAACCTCATTCATCTTTTGATGAATGGAAATTAAAATGAACTGTTTGTCTCTTTGAAATATTCATCAGATAAACAATGCAATACTGAACAGGAAACAAAGAATTAGAATCCGTGGAGTGTAACTGTATTTGTAATCCTTTAGTAATATAGTTCCTAAGCATTCTTATTTAGCAGAAAGTATTTACTAGCCACATTTTCAATACTTTAGAACATCAATTAGCCTCCTATACCTCAATAAAATATATTTTGCATGTTGACAACCTATTTCCTTGTTGAGTCTTTGGCACTGAAGTGTGACAATATCAAGACAAGGATAAACTACACATTTCAGACTTACCACAATTTCTGAGGTTTTTTTAATAGTCTTATTCCAGGAGAAAAATATCTTAGTGCCATGTGAATGCCTTCACAGTGAAATTCTCTGAAATGCCCTCAAACTGATCGAGTAAAGAATAATGACATTTTTCTCAGAACACTTATGCCTCATTCCAAAGTGGATAAAGCATTCACAGAGCCAGTGAGACCAGCGGGAAGCAAAGAAAAACCCAGCAGGGATCCCTTCAGGTAACTTAGCATAAGCTTTCACATTTGTCCTTCAGATTACATTGGTTGCTCTGTACTTTCCAGAACTTTATTGATGCTTTCTGAAAGCTGGAAATTAAGATGAGGTCGGATCCTTTTTAGGACATGAGCTTGGATTCTAGGCCTTGCTTCACCTGTTACTGTTGATTTCTTGAGATAAGCACAATATGAGGGTCTAATTATAGAGGACGTGGTCTACCAGCAAAGCACCTGTGTTAGCTCCAAAGCAGCCATTGCTTTGAGATGAAATTCTCTTTTTCCCTCAGTTTCCATGATGTTACCAGTCAAAAGGTTTCCTACCTGTTTGACTGTTTTTCTGTAGAAAATAACACAAACTGAGCTTTATCGCATAAATAGAAAAAAACCCCAAAGAACTGAGCGGGACAAGACTGAAGACTTGAAAGGATTCACCCCCAACTTCCTTCCTTATTTCCCCCCCTCCCTCTACATGTAGTGTTTCTTTGTTGCTATTGCAGTTAATCTTTTAATTGGTTCTGATATTTGTGGCATCTCCTTTTTGAAGCCTTCTCTCAAGTTAGAGAATCCTCCCTTGCTATGTCTCTTAGTCTTTTTGTCTGCACTGGTGAAATTTTTCCTAGCTGAGCATACTCACTTGTTCTCAGGGTATTTTTTCCCTGTCTCCAGAAGACTCTGCTGTGCCCACCCACAGCAGGAACACACAACCTGGCAGCCCTTCTTCCTACCACCCAGCCGCACCTTCTTAAACAAAGCATACAGGAAACAACGCACACACAATGGACCAAGAACAAACAGATTTAAAATTTCTACCATCTTTCACAGAGTTCACACCCTTCTTCTACCTTAATTGCTGGATCTGGGCTTGTGCCAGTCTGGGGTGGATTTTAAAGAACATGAAATCAATACCATGAAATTGGAGGGTTCCTTGTTTCCTATCCACATAGGGATTTAGGTAAGAGATTTAGGCAAATTAGAGTATGACTGGTTGAATTGCTAGAATACAATTAATAGTTTATAAAGTTTCAGTCACTCAAATTTATCTCTTATTGCTTCCAAGTCTACACCAAAGAAGGTAGATCAATATTTACCCCTTTTAAAAAAAAGATATATTTTTGTCTGTTAAATCTTATCACTTCATTTCAACTGAAAAGTAAATAAAATTATACTCAAGAACACTTGATTGATATCCAAAAAAATTTTTGTAGGTAGTTTGTGAGGCTGGTTGTTCTGCTTCAGACTTTGCTTTGGAGGCTTTTAAGATCATATTTCAAAAGGTAAGGATATTTAAATAAAAAATGGGCACTTTCCCAAATGCGAGACACAAACTTGCTTCCGATTAGAATAGATTTTTGGCACTTGCTAACACTTGTTACACTTGTTACCTACAGCTGATACCATATTGTTCAGCTGACATTTTCAGGTCAGTTAAATTGCCTCCCAGGGAAAAAAAAAAGTTATTTTCTACAGGAAGCCAAATGTAATAAATGATTAAAACTGTTTGGAACATTTTCTGGGAGAAAACTTTGTTGAAACAGGATTATATCAGAGCTGAAAAAAACCTACAGTCATACATCTGTTCCACTCAGGTTCTTAATAAGAAAAGTGTAGTTTGAAACCCATCCAGAATGCAAAGAAGTGAAGCTTGGTCTCTCAGTATTTCTACATATAAAGCAAATTCCAAACTGTCAACACATTTATTATAAGAAAAATAAAGAAAAGAAAATAAATAAAAGAAAAATAAATAACCAAACAACTTTTTTTTTATCATTATAGTGTGAAATCAGAAAAATGACAATTAAACTTTGAAAGCTGTTCACAGAATAAATAATTAGTTATTTCAGGGCATTTTTGTATGGATGGCTAATCTTTCTATGCTTCAGATCAGTAACTGAAAAGGATATAAATGATCGCTCTAATTATTTTTATTACATCAATACTTAGATTTATATTATATCTAAACATTTTTTTATGTTTTCATAAGAATAAAAAACATTTTGCCTGCTTTAGTTTCAATTTGTGCACCCTGGGACCTTCTATCAATATTCACTTAATGTCAGAAATTAAATGCATAAATTCATGCAATATAAATTTAAAAGGCTTCTTTTTTTATTTTCAGTTTAGTTTAAGCACACTATCAGGTATTTTTTTAACTATGTTGGAAAAAGGAGCTTGTTCCGAAACTAGTGCCCTCATGGAAAGCGATGTTCTTATGGCTTGAGCTGAACAGAGTGGAATAATTTTACTGCTTTGGAGAGGAGATTTTGGAGATTAAGTATTGTTTCTGTTATATTCCAATCCTTTCACTGTGAACAAATAATTCAATTTCTTTCTGCAGTTTGGAACCTCTAAAGCATTTAAAACTGTATTCAACCTTCCCATCTTGTCTAGTTGTCTTGGAAACTATCACAGGAAGGAACTGGAGCTGATTTTTTATATCTATTTTGCTTTTCAAAATTCTCTAGTTTAGCTATCAAGTGAATTACTGAGCACTACTAAAATATTAAAATAAAATGCTTACTGGCAGGCAAAAACTGAGGGTTTTTGCAAGTTGGAAATGGAAAAACCTTCAGTCCAAAGAAGAAATAAAGACTCAAAAAAACCCTTGCATGCATTAAGTTTAAAAGTGACAACCTATTTTGTCAATGGGTTTGCATTTGGTCTGTTTTTGTTATATTAAGGCTAGTTTAATTAGTAATGTTAATTAGCTAAAATAAATAAGATTCTCATATATACAACTAAGAAAGCTTCAAAATCAAATTTGCGTTAAAAAATACACTTGTGACAAGTTTGGTCAGTCTGGTATTTTTGTTTAGCATATGTGTTCTCTAATTTAAAATGCAGAAATGTTAGATTTATTAGAAAAAGTTAATATATTGTTCATTTCCATGTTTTATGCTTATTAGTGCCAAGTGGGATAACAGAAATTGTAAAATGATGTACAATTTGACATTTTGCTATCCATTCTAGGGTGTCCCTCTCTTTACTGTCACCACCAAGTCTGGCAAGTTTATTAGCATAGATAATTACCCACCTTAGGTGCCTAATTGTGCTAAATGCTGCAGCTAATAGCAAATTGTGACTAACACCACCCAAACAAATGTTTCTTCAGAAGATCTTACAAGTTTAAAAAAAGTTGTAAGTGTTCGTTTTAAGTGTCAGGCTCCTGAACACGGAAAAGAAAATAAGGGTTCGTGATGAAGCTGAATGGCACCAATAGAAGTGCTTTCAGTGTCTGCCCAGCTCGAAGATTTTGGAAGAAGTGACTGATGTGTATTATGGCTGCTCTCTGAAGAGACAGAGGAATAAATACTTCTTGAGCACTGTCAGGATTGCTGTGTGTAGAGGACTTCAAATTCTTATCACAGTGACATGACTTACTTTAAGTGGTCATAACTTTTGTCCTTTTTATAAATTTCAGTATTGAATTAATTTTGGATCTTCGAAATTTCAGTGCAAGTTTGGGACCCACTGTGTTCAGTGTATTACCTCAGTTATACACACCATATTTGCAATTTGTAATGAAATGTAGCAGGTAACAAGTTAGTAAATTTACCAATGAGGTCTGAAAGATGACTGCAACATTGAATTTATGAATCAGAAATCATGTTTTCTTAAATATGATTATGTTTCACACACATATATTCATGAAAATGAATGCAATTACTAGCACATGAAATGTTCCATGTCTGGCTGTCTCTTCCTTTATACAAAGGATAATATTGCTGATTCTAGTATTGTCCAGATTCATGAAAAATATTTAAGCAATGATGATCTAAACACGTTTGCCTTTCCCCTTCTCAGATGAGGAAGCTTGCTTGTCTGGAATTTATAGATATGCTTTTGGAAAGGGCATTTGATCAGACCCCTGAAGAATCCCCTTCCTGATATCTAGGTTATGAATAAGCCATTTAATGAAACAGAAGAGCAGGGCATGGAATAGCTGTAAGAGCAGGTACTTCAGAGGACTCAAGGTGGATCAAAGAACAAATAAGAAATCAAAACAAGTAGTCTCATATTCTGAGAGAAAACCTCCAGATACATAGAAATAGTGTGCTAGTACCAAACTAGTCCAGTGACCATGGAGGTTATTCTGTACCACCTCAAGTAATTGCCAGGGGTGGGAGTGAGAGGCTCTCCCTTTGGAGGAAAAGGACATTCCTACTGGTGGGGAGAAAACATGGTGGGGAAGCCGGTGACATTTTCATGGACTTTACATGTAAAATTTCTTTGTCTTGTGCCTCTTGTTATTAATATCATAGCTGTTCCTGCTCATTTACTTATTTCATTGTTACTTCCAGTAAATTGTTCTTATCTCAACCTGTGATCTTTCCCTTTTATGCTTTCAATTGAAGGTGGAGTGGGAGCAAGCAGTGGCATGATTTTAGTGGGATTACTAAATTGGAAAATACCATTCTTAAACCATGACATATTTAATAAAATCCATCAGGAGAGTCTTGATAAAAGATTTAGTCTTAACCTATGCTAAGTTGAAACTTAACAAATATATGATACTAGCAACCATTTCCCTTTGTATGTTTTGATCAATACATATAATATCAGATTCATCTTCAATACATTTACATTGTGTTAACATGAGCAGGATCATACAAATTCGTGAAAGAGAGAAGAATTCCAACACACTCCAGAAATGGAGCATAAGTGAGAGGTGACCTGACAGTATGGGTAATTGCCTTTAAGAGAATTGTGAGATTTTGTTCACATAGGTGCAGAAAATAAGAAAAGGGGAAAGATGTGCTCTTCTGTTGAAAAATAAGGACATTTTAAGATATATCTATCTTGTCTATTTTTTATCATGTATTTTTAAATTGACGCTTCATGAAAGAAAGACACTTGGTACTCTGACTCAGAGCACAGTATTATATCCACCAGCAGGTAACAGTTTTTCCATCTCACAGTTCTATTACGCTCTGATTATTAGAGTGATTTATTGTTTCCATTTGTGTCACTTTTCTTGTAAGAAAAATAAATCACAGGCTGACCAGTTCTGTGGCACAAAGAACTGTGAGACAGGACAGGCAATCTGTGCTACTCAGTTTTCCAGACTGGCTTTTAGTCACTAATCTTTTCTAATCATGTTACTTGTAATAAGTACTGAAAATATTGATTAGACATCAATCCGAGTAGTTCACAAACAGGCAGCATTGGTTTGAAAACATAATAGGGAAAAAAAATTGCAAAAAACCCATGGATATTCTAGTGGCATTCCTGAGAGTGCTAGTTGAAGATCTGATAAAAAAATTCTAATAAAGATCTAATAAAAATGAGGGTACTTTTGAAAGCCAGTTCAAAACCCCATATCTCTCAGATGAGAATCAATCACAGAATGGCTGAGACTGGAAGCAGCCTCTGGAGGACACCTGGTCCAACCTCCCTGCTCTATAAGCTGTGCTACTTATAGCCAACTGCTCAGGCAATTGAATGTCTCCAAGGAGGGAGATTCCACAACCACCTGGGGCAGCCTGTGCCAGTGCACCATCAGCCTCACATTAAAAAGTGCTTTGTGACGTTCAGACAGAACACCCTGTGTTTCATTTTGTGCCCATTGCCATTGGTCCTGTCAGTGGGCACCACTGAAAAGAGCCTGGCTTGGTCTCCTTTGCACCCTCCCCTCAGGAATTTGTACACAGAGATGAGCCCGCAAAGTCTCTCTTCTCCAGGCTAAACAGTCCCAGACCTCTCAACCTTTCCACACAGGAAGGGTGCTTCACTTCCCTAATATTTTAGTGGCTTTTCACCAGAACAGGACTGAGTATTACAGGTATGGCCTCAACAGTACTGAAATATGGGAGAAGGATCACCTCCTCACACTCCCTCACACACTAAGTTCTTCCCTTAATACAGCCTGGAATACCACTAGCCTTTTTTGCTGCAAGAGTACATTCCTGGCTCTACTGTAACTCCTCAGTCCTTTTCTATTCACAGGTCTCACTTTCCAATGGGGTGGCCATAGCATCTGCTGGTGCACAGTCCTCCCCAGATAATGGGCTTTGCACCTTGTTGAACATCATGAGGCTCCTTCCAACTCATTTCTCCAGCTTGCCAAGGTGCCTTTGAGTGGTTGCACAGTCTTCTGATGTATCAGCTACTCTGCTCAGTTTTGTGTCACTTGTTCACTTGCCAACAGCACTCTCAGCCCAGCATCCAGGTCACTGAAGAAGAACTGAACAGGACCAGACCCTGCATTTTTCGTTGGTGAACATTGCTAGCTACTGGCCTCTAGCTAGACTTTGTATTACTCATCACCACCCCCTGGATGTGGTCATTCAGCCAGTTTTCAGTTCACCTCACTGTCTGTGCATCTAGCCCACACTTGATACATCCCTCTATGAGGATCTTATGACAGACAGAGTCGAAAACCTTACTGAAGTCAAGGGAATAACATTCTTTGCTTTCCTTTCATCTATCAAGGGAGTAATTTCATTATAGGAAGTCATCAAGTTGGTCAAACGTAATTTAAGAATATTTCTTAATACCTTCATCAAAAGTATCTTTTAATTTTTAGTGCTTAGTTCACATCTCAGAAGCTAAAGACATTAAAATAAGAACCAAAAAGAGTATACCACATAAACTTTAATGATACAATTAAGTACTGCCACTATATAAACCACAAAAAAAATCTTTTTTTCATTTTAATTACTGGAATAGAGGTTCAAAACTTTATTAAGAAACCACCATGATAGGAACCTGGTTTTGATATACATAAACCAGAGTTTTCCAGTTTGTGAGTTCTGGTCAGTTCATCAGTAACCTCAAGTCACACTATCTCAAATATTTAAGTTATGGAATTTCTTTCCTTGTTCATTTAATTCTCCACAAATGATTCACTGATTGGTCCCCAGTGTTAAGCAAGAAACATACTCTTAAGCTTGGATGGCACAGCTCAATATGAATGTTCACTGTTGTTCTCTGTGCTTTCATGTCTACACTTAAAGCAAATCTAATTTTTTTCCTCTAGATATCATTTCAGGCTTGAGCAGTCCTTTGATCAATAGTACTGTCATCTGCAGCACTATAAGTTCAAAGAATAAATTCAGTAATGGAGAAATGCAGTTGTTCAGGTAAGATTGGAGACAATGAGATATAAATGGAGATAGGAAGATGGGTGCAAACCAAAACAAAAATCTCAGTGCTGTACTCAACGGGTTTTGTACTATACCATTATTTTCTTTTAGTTACTTATAAAGTACAGCAGGCCATCAGTCTAGTAATTAATTGTTGTATTTTTGATGGGGCAATACTCATGAACATCTGATTTCAATTACCTAAAAAATTCTGCATATGAAGTAGTGCCTTGTTTCTACTCATTCTGGGTGGTGATGTATCTATTGGGTTTTATCACGTAGCATGCACGTATTTTTGGAAAATGAGTCAGTCCTTGCAATTGCCCCAAATTCTGTGTTTTCTTCTTTCAGTTCCTTCTTGTGCACTCTGTTATCATAACCATTGCTTTTTCAATGTACTCTTTGTTCCCTTTGTCATAGTTCTGGAAAGTAGTGATCAAGGTGAGTTCTCTTTAGGAGAAGTGCTTTCATTTCTCAAAAAATTTATGAAGGTAGTAGCTGTAGATGTCAGACTCCAGTTACATATTCTATATTTGTATATTTTAAGTAATGATTTTCTTTTTCCAGACACATTCTGCTTGTCTTCATTACTGTACTTGTACTTTGCAACTTGTACTTTGTAACTGTTTTATCTAAGAGGAAAAAGAATGGGGAAAACAATCTTACCAAGAGCTTTCAAGAAAGCAAGAAATCAATCCTGCGTTGCCCAGGCTGCAGATCCCAGCAACTTGTGACACTTTAACAGATGGACTCAATGATCTTAAAGGTCTTTGGTTGTATGATCCTATACTTACAATTTCCATTTATTTAAAAAAAACCAAACCAAAACTCAAGGCTTTGTCTCTATGGTGAGCCTTTTATGTTATCCATTCCTAAACAGTTATAACAAACACATATTTAGTGTTACTGTGCGTTGAAGTTCTTGCTAGATTATCAAAGCAACACCACTAATTTTAAAAGAGGTGAAGCATACATGGTGCAACCCCTCCCTACACTGAGATACTGTCTCAGCCATTTCATCCAGTGAAAACTAAATATTCTTTGCATGATTCTTCCTGCTATACTCAAGTAAATCTTTTCAGAGTAGAGCATGTTGCATTCCCTGAGACAGCGAAGCACTGTTAGTCTCCTCTAGCATATTTCATCTCACCTTGTAATTTAGAAAGTTCATTTAATATCCTTTAGACACTACTGAAACCTTTCATTACATGTCTGAGGAGCTGAGGTCAGCAGTATTCTTAAAAGTTGCACAGCCACATTGCTATATATGGTGATCAATAAAATCAACACCAGTAAAAATGTTTAACATCATTTTGTCAACTCTTAATATAATTTTTTCCCATTTGAGAAGTTTTAAAATTGGCCACAGTTTATTGCAGACATCTGTTTCTGTTTATCTGCAAATAATGAAAACCTTCTCTAGCTACATCCAGCAAAGGGACCTTATAGTGTACTAGGTGCTTTTTATTTTGACAAATGAAGTTGCTTAAAATTGCTTGCTTTACCTGAATCAAGTGTTTCAGGTATTTCCACCAAGTATTTTTAGTGACAATCCCCCTTCCAGAAATTCTGAAAGAAAAATCAAAACTAGATCAATAGCAACTGCATGGTAGGATAAAATCAGCTCCAAATGCTGTTGAAAAGTTCAATGTGATAAGGTCTGGAGGCAACAAAATGGAAAAGTACGTACTAACAAGATAAATGTTACATAAGAGGAGGGGGGATTAAAAAAAAAAAAAGAAAAAAACATAAAAAATCAGTGGCAGATATTAGATTGTAAGTTAAAGTTTAGGGTCATTTTTTTGGCAATTAATTTCTTTCAAACAGAACTCAATATTTTTTTTTTTTTTCTTTCCACATGAAAGGAGACTTCACATTTCTTATCTTTTGGAACTATTATGGTTTCCTTTCTCTTAAGTTTATGCTGGTCAGAGCTGCAGTTCACAAACTTTCATGGACTCAGACTCCTAGTCAAGTTTGGGCTGACGTGTTCTACCTGTCTGCATACACGTTCTTAAGACATAAAAAAGGGAAAGTTCACCCAAATTGCGCTATTCTTTGTTTGCCACAGGCTAAAAGGATACACAGAGTCAGATACTGTGGCTCTGATGATGTGATAACTTGTACATTATTCCTACGGAATTAGAAACAAAATTTCACTTGGTGGATGTGAAAACTCCTGTAGGTACTCTTAAGTACTTAGACTCCATTTAAAGAATTTTCTTGGAATACCAGCTGAGCTCTTCTCTATTTATACTCTAAGCATTTAAAAGCTGAAGAAAAAGCATGAATTTTTAAATTTTCTTACAGTAAATGGAAAATCAAGTGTTTTGGAATAAGTTTTGAAGAAATAAGAACACATAGCATGGCAATGCAGGCTAGCGCATTTCACCTGGGATCACTAAATTACTAAAAGTGCCTTAAATCCAGCACCATGTTCAAGAGCGGTAGAGGTATTTGAGATATCTCTGTTCTCAGATACCTCAGGCTGAAAGTTTGTCTTTCTGAACATAGTCCTTGATTACTCTCTTTGAAAAATGACATTGATCATTGCTTCTTTTTTCCAAGGCACCTCAGCACAATGTTTCAAGGCATGATGTGCTGAGGTAGTGGGACATTCACATTCAGCATGTATTTGTCTTTGGAATGTTTGTGGAAGAAAGAAAATAATGCTATATAGAATGATCACAGACTTCCTAGGAGATATCCCCAGGAGAATAAATATACAACCTAATGGTTAAACTTCTTGAAAAAGGTAGAGATATTTAAAATACTTCAGTCTGAGGAAGATGTTGAATTTAGCTGGTGGATACCTTCAGCATAAGTCTCTATTCTCCAGTCCTCTACAGATACGACAATGTTATTACATATAACATCATATCCTCTGGCTAATGTGGATAGTCTAATTAGGCTATTTTTTTCCCTTATGCAGTCTAAACCCATACTGAATCTGTGAGTAGACAGGCCTAACAGAACCTGTGAGTAGGTAAGAGGCAAGCAGCTTGAGGCCAGTAATTGGACACTCAGATGTGGATCACAAAGCTCCTTTCGATTTGCATAGTTCTCTGTTCTAGTTTCCACCAGTGACCTATTTAAATAAGGCGAAAACATTAGGGCAACAGTATATTTAATATGCTAATCATAAAAGATACTACAAAGGCCTTTCATTAATATATGTCACCACCCAGCACTACCTACCTCATGACTAGTTTACAAGCATCTTGTTCCAGAAACAAGCAACTCTTCCTGATTTAAATGTCAATCAAGCAACATTAGCATATGGTCTTCTTTCATACTTAGATAATTCTGCCAACAGTCTCATGGACACTAGAAACCATTATTTTGGACAAAATTCCCCTTTGGTCCTCAATTTGAATATCTTCCACAGCATATCAGCCTATTCCAGTTTCTGGTATTAGTTTGACTGGATGCATAGCAATCATATAGAACTGTACCAGTTTTTCTGCATGACTAATGCTCTCAAGCGAGCAGAGAAAGAGAGACAGCCACACCAACAACACACCCACTATCTTTTTGCATAATATGTACTTTACACTCACCAATCTGTTCACATACAGGGATTTTTCTTAAGTCAGTGTAACCCAGAATTTTAAAGAGATAACATAAAGAAAATGACTGCAGTAAAAAAACCCCAAACAAGCTGGACAAAATACCATTAAGCAAATGTACTGTGACCAAATTAAATCTGTTCAGAGCTATTTAAACAGTTATTCAAAAAAGGTGTAGACACTTTTCATGTTCACACAGTTGTGGCATTGCTGACTGTACCAATTTTAAGAGCCCTCAATTTATGTACCATAAACCAATATTTTCCATTCCATCTAATTTAATATAAGCTGGTTTTTTCCATGTAGTTTTAATAATATATGTCACATAATACATAATATGTCATATGTTATGTAGATTATATAAGAATATATGTGTTTTATATATATATATATATATATATATATATATATATATATATATATATAAAATAAACTGAATAAGCACTCAGCCTTCATGAAGCTCATCAGAACACATTCTCTGTAATTAAACACCATGACAGAGAAATTGTATTCACCAGTTATAGACACCCTCCTTTGGAGCAGGAGTTGTGCTATGACTTGGAGAGATTCATATGACAGACAGTTGCTCTGCACAACAGGACAAGGGACTGGCCATGCTCTGATTTCAGCTACTCATGATCATTGAAGTTACAGCATATGGCTCTGCAAAGAGAAGTCATAGGGTCACAAAAGTGTTCTGGGAATCGTACAACTTCTTTGAACTTTCTTCTTTAGCTCCAACTACTTTTATTTCATCATTAAAGGAGAGGATCAGAGGAAACCTGTTCAGCAGTATAATTAAATGTATATGGAGTTAATCCATGTTTAATTTGAGCAACATTTACTCTTCATCTCATTGTCTTTCCTGGAATACCAGAAAGATAACTTTACCCAGCCACCACACTGCCATTGTGCTCCTTGTTTCATGCTTAGCAAATTTAACTACAGAACAAAAAAAACATTTTTAATTTATCTCAAGCTGAGAAATTTTAAACTTCATTAGAAATATTTCTTTATTTCAGCCAGTCTGAATTGCAGTATGTACCTGGGAAATTGGTGAGGACAGTGTGAAAAGAAATATATATATATATATACATATATGTATATATATANATATACATATATATATAACATGTAGTGATCAAACATCTACTGTAGTTGTCTGTCTGTGGTCTGATTTTTAGACAAGAGCGAGCAAGCTGTGCCCAGAGTGCTGAGGGGGCCATTAAAAACCCAAGCCCAAGGCAAATCCACTTGTGGGAGAACATAAATCTGTGCCTCAGCCAGGTGAGGCCGGCTTTCATTTACTGCCTGGTCTGTGCTTGGCGCAACCAAGGTTACCCCTCTGGATGTGCAGATTGCATGTGATCAGAAAACTGTTAAGAGATATATTGCTTGAAAGTCAGAACAGGAAACTTATGGATAGGGGTGACTGAGGTCTCTCTATTTAAGTGCTTATTCCCTTCTGAGCTTTTGTGACGAACAGAGATAACCATCTGTGCTCAATTGCTGGTTATGGTTTTGTAACATCAGCATCTGCTGATAAAGAAAATAAGGGAATGTGTGCCTGCAATAGCTGAAGCCTCATTTACCACATCAGAATTCACTTTCTAATTGTTCAGTTTTATTTTAGTCAGAGCACAGATGTTGTCAGTCCTTCTGCCATCAGAAATTATTTAGACTAAGACATCCTTAGAATGGTGTAATTGTTAGATTTTTGTGCTCGGCTGGTTTTTTTTCCCAATATATCCTGGATCTTTATAAACAAATAAAAAGTATGATTTTTTTCC
Organism: Cyanoderma ruficeps; assembly: GCA_008694505.1. NCBI lineage: Eukaryota > Metazoa > Chordata > Aves > Passeriformes > Timaliidae > Cyanoderma > Cyanoderma ruficeps. Next base: position 23,551,778 of record VZDJ01004378.1, read on the forward strand.
CTTCAGCTCTCAAATAAATTAATAAAAAATGTTTTCTAAAAAGTTGTTTTTCTATGTAACCACATCCTCTCAATCTAAAATGATACTTTTAGACAAGGGAGAGATGAAAGTGAAATCTTCTGGAAGATCACAGAACATATGTTATTTTTGTGCCAGCTGTAAAATATTAGTTCAGAATGTCTGCCTGTATGCTACTGAGAATTCTTGACAAATTTTAGTATTGCAGCACATGATGTATTAAGTCATAAAAAATCCGTCTCACTTAAGAATGGCTCACAATCACACACCTGCACTAAACACACTATGTATCATTTTGAAAAAAATGTAACTACTGGACATGAAGCGGTGTATTTCAGAGTAAAAATCCCTGTTAGGTTTCTGCTAGGTGAACTCAGCAGAAAATTTAACAGAATATGGTGGGATTTATTCTCAGTGCCTGAAATATCTTCTATTGAGGGAACTCCTTTGCCACTGAAACTGCAACAGAGCACTTGAACAACCGAGGAGAGCCAGCCTGGGTCTTCTAGGCTTGCTAGTTGGGGCTCATATCCAGCCATGTCACACTAGAGATGGTTACATGAGAGTGATTCTCTGTATTGTGCTTCCAGGAGCCACAGTACCTGAAACACTATGTGAAAAGGCCTGAACTGGCTTGTATAGACTTGTTAGCTAGAGATCCACGTGGCAGGTGAGCACCTGTATTTCTCCAGAGCCCAGGCAGCCATCAAAATGTTGTATCCACACTTGTGAAATGCTGTCTGTAAGCACCTGTACCCCTCTGAGCAGTCTACATAGCCCAATGGGTCTGGAACCGAATAAACTATCAGTGGGTTACTGACCTCTTTGATGAGAATTCTAAAAGGAAATAGGAATACGCTTTACATTGTACACTAATCATAATCTCGCTCTCTCTACAGCAAAGTCATTTCCCATCATTTTTCTTTGACAACACAAACGAAAAAATAAATTGAATTACTTCACAAATTGAATAGCTTCAATAGAAAGACCAGAGACTAGTCCTTCATGATATATTAACTATACAATGAATTAAATACTTCAAAGATTTTGGAGGAGTTATTTCCCACAAGGCTCAAAGATGAGGTGAAATAGATATCGTAACAATGAAGAAAAAAAAAATGTCAGAAGAATATCTTTGTAAAGGCATCAGCAGAGGAAGCAACTGAAGTAGAAACCTAAAATAATATTTCATAAGAGGATTAATGTAAACAAGAAAAATACAGGATAATTTAGAGCATAACAAGAAAATCCATTTTTTATATTATGACAGGGGTAGAGTTCTGTGACACCCACTGATGAAAATTAATATTAAAAATAGTTTGTTCAGTGTTAGAAATGAAAATGTATTGAGTTTTCTGTCTCAAAACAGTGTTCAACGGGAAAACTTCAAGTAAAGGAAATTAATATATTAGGTAATTTTAGCAGACTTTTCACCTATGGATCGTGTTTCAAATTACAAGCAAAAAACTTATTACAGTATTAAATTTGAAATAAATCTGCTTTTCTTAGTCCATTTGTTCCAAGTGAACATTTTTCCACACATTATTTTGAACAGAGAGGATCAAACTGACTTTGTTCCTGGATTACTTTTTACTCAAGAAATGTTTTCCTCTAGGACAGGATGTATGTTACCACTATAAATAGAACTCTTCACTTGTGAATTATCATTAAATATGATCTCACAAAAAAAAAAATTAAAAGACTGGAGGATTGTAATGAAAGTCCAAAAGGAATAGGGCTCAACAAATTTCAGTTTAACACAAAGTAAAGACTTATAGACAAGAATAAAATTGGTTTCAGGAGCATCTGTACAAACTGTAGGATAGCTGAAAATAAGGACAAAGATCATGTACACCTTAAGGAAATTTTCTGCTTTCAAAAATGTCACAGAAAAAGCAACTTCCAATGCAATGATACACAGAAATGCAGTAGTTTGGAACATTATAATGGTTTCCATTTCTTCTGTATCCTCAGTTGGCTCTTAGCTGGAGGACAGTAGCATTTTAACTTGATGCAACTCTTCCTTTTGCCCCAATTTAAGGTCTAATGATAAGCGTACCAGAAAAACCCCTAAACCAAGAAGTAGCATTGCTGCTTCCATATGCATATACATGTCAAAAAAATTTGTTCAACTGAAATATTTCACTCACTAAAGCAATAGGTGAACACTGTGTGTCACCTTTAACTCCTTCTTTAACAGTACTTTTTGTATTGTAACCCCACATATTCTTGCAGAAGTTTCATGTCGCATGTCCAAAGAAGGGCAATGATGCAGGTGAACCGTCTGGACCACAAGTCTTATGAAGAGCAGATGAAGGGGTGGGGCTGTTCAGCCTGGAGAAATGGAGGCTGAGGGGAGGGAAACCTTCTTGCTCTCTACAGCTGCCTGAAAGGAGACTGCAGCCGAGTGGGGTTGGTCTCCTCCCATGTAACCACTGACAAGACAAGAGGACTCTAGCTCAAGGTGTGCAAGGAAAAGGTTAGGTTGGATATTAGGAAGCATTTTTTCACTGAAATAGTGTTCAGCCATAGAAACAGACTGCTGCCCTGGGAAGTAGTGGAATCATCACTGTTCAAAAGGCACATGGATGTGGCACTTGGAAATACGGTTCAGCAGTGAACATGGTGGTGCTGGGTTAATGACTGGACACCTCAGTGATCTTAGAGGTCTTTTTCAAGCTTCACAATTCTATGCTTCTATGTTTTAACTTCATATATCATTTTAATCCCTAGAAAAGTTTGAAGTTATAGAAGATGTCTGCATACTCAGAAACAGAAGTTACACATCTTGTTTTAATGTAAGGTAACACTTAAAGAAATACATTTAAATTTGAGTAAGTAGGGATTTAGGATATAAAACCCCAAAGAATTTAAATTAATGTGAAAGGATAGTCCTGGAACTCAAATAGAAATTTGAATAGGATTAAATCAAACAAAATCAAAAGAGAATAAGAAAATTCTCAATGTAACTGGAAAAGCGTTGAAGAATGATAGTTCCGACTGCCATGTACATGTTCAAAATATACAGAATTTTCAAAATACAATTCAAGAACCTTTAGTTGTGGTTGTTTGCAGGATGACCACAATAAGTCTTTCCCCCACACACAATATTTTTCCTGATAAGTCACCTCTACCTTGTATATCTTCAATAAATATTTTTATATCACGTATTCTTGCTGGCTTAGATCAAATGATCTTTTTATCTCATGTGCTAAACAAATGCTTTCATGTCCCTTAAACTAGGTTTCTGGTGAAAGCATGCGGCTGCATTTCAGCACATAGGTATTCTTGCACCAGCACTGAGCTACCATTCCTTGTCAGGTCTAAATCTCTGCACCAAGGGGCAGCTGCAGGGCTGTGTTCTGAGAATGTGACCTTGCACTGTCTCCTCAGTTTGCCTCCTCTCTGAAGTGAAAATGCCTACATCGCTCCACCGAGGCGTAGTGAGATTGTGATGAACACAGCTGAGAACAGCCCTGCACAGAACATACCAGGGCAAGGTCAAACCTTTTGCTTTCATTCGTGAGGCAGAGACAACTGAAAAGTTTTGACTGATTTTCTGTACAGAAGAAGCCATACCAAGGACAGAATGTTAGAATTCTGCCTGACAGGACCTTCAGCCACACCTAAGAATAATTAGTGAATATCCCAACATCTGCAGGAGTTCAAGCTACTTGATATGCTGTCTTCTTTAAAGCAGGGAATAGGAAGCATTAGAAACATGTACCCAGCTGCAGAAACATTACTAGCTATCTTTTATCCAAGGGATTGCAGTGCCACAGATACTCAACTCAGCCACATTTAAAGGACTTGCAAACACCACCCACAAGCACATATAATCATAGAAATGCATGTAAAGAAAATGGAGAGGGATTAATAATACAGAGAAAAGATACAAATGGATACTGAGAAGGCTTCCTAATCAAAGAAAATTTTTTATAAGAATTATGGTTTAGATACATCCTGAGATTAAGATCTCTTGTCTCTGATGAGGACTTGGATAGAAGCATTAAAATACAACACATGAAGAAAAAAATCTAAAGAAATTAGTCTGAGATTGTAGCCCAAGTTTGAAAATTAAGAGTTTAGTGAGAATACACAAATGTTAATACTCACCTGTGCTTCTCATTCTATAGAATTACCCATTTCTTTTAAACAACTCCATAAAACAGTCTGGAAATAAGAGGTTCTGAGATATAAGGGGCCTGCTGATTTTTAAAGTTTCCATCTTGGGCTGTTGAATTTGTGTCAGCATATGAACATGTACACTTGGCTGAAAATTTGTAATGTCTCAAAGTATGTTTTCTGAGGATACTTTAGGAATCTGAGAAGTGGCAGAGGACAGAGTGCAGTGCACTTCTACATTATTTACCATAACCTAAAGTCTAAACCTGAACTCAATTTGGGCTTATGGGCTATTTTAAATTGTCTAGCATCCTTAGAAAGGTTGAGAAATACTTCCCTTCATAGCATTCTGAAAAATTCCTGCTTATCCTTTTGCCTTCCCCCAGCTTCCTTTTTTAAAAAACATTTATAGAATTTGATTTTGTTCCAAGAAATAGGAATCTGAGTATTGACCAAAAAAAGGCCAATATTTTATTATGACTCACAGTTGCTATAACTGCCTTTTCCATTTAGTCATTTGGTAATTAATTGTAATTCAATTTATTAATAAAATTGTAGGATAATATTTCTCAAATAGTTTTTATAATCTTTACTGTTCAAAAACTTGAATGTGATTCTGCAGAATCACTCATTTATATCGTGAATTCAGTTTTATCTAAATTAGTTAAACTTTCAGGCTTGACTAAAACCCGTATGATGACATCTAGTCATGAGTGTTAAGGCTAAAATCTATAGGCAAAAGTGGATTTCTTACAGTTTCTTTTGAATACAAGCACATAGTTTTCCAAAAGTAACCAAAATATTACGGAAAGAATTCTGAATTAAGCTTCTTTTAATTATTACTACAGCTAGGGCAAAAAAAGACAGCTTTTGGACTTGTAATGTTTCAGTAAGAACTTTTAAATTTTAAATTTATAATAAGATGAGGCTGAAAAAAATTCTTTTCCCTGGGGGAAAAGGTAGAAACTAGTAATTCCTGTTTCACTGTATTTTTCTTTCCAAATGTTTATTTTATTTTATTTTTAATGAGAAGCTGAAACAGTCCAAATGTGTTTTGATAAAGTTCTACATTTTGTTTGCAAAGTTTGGTTAACATTATTTTAGCCATCAGTAGTAGTACAAATATGTCTAAGGTAAATAAATATGTGTAGTTATTATATTACTATGGCACCATCCGACTACTGTAGCTAGTAAAAGATGCATATTCTAGACATGGATGAGAAAGTTTTATTCTGGAGAAGATGACACGGTTTAACTCAAAGGAAAACTGCTTCAAACACACTTTAACACAGGCAGATCTGAAAATTAATCATGTGCTACAAGCTGTCTTAAGCAGGACCTAAGCTTTTTATATGGTGCTTGCTCTGGTCTTCATCTTTTTAATTTTCTCAGAAATATGACATGCCTACAAAAATATTTTTCTAGAGCATTGATACATATAATCAACAGCTAAAAAGTAAAATATACTTGCAAATGAAAATGAAAGCAAAATTGTTTTCTTCTATATGATTTGCCTTGGAACATGCTTCTATCACACTACTTTTTGGCAAAGCTGAACATGAATATTAACAGTATTATTATTAACATGAATATTGACAGTATTATTTTCAAGTATGCTTTTTCTCTCCTGTTCTTTTCAGTAGTAGATGTAGGCTCAGATAAAGACCTGTGTTTATGCCCATAGGTGTGTGGACACTATGATACTGGGTTCCACAACATCTAAAACTTTGACAGGCATGAAAAGGATTGAGATCATAAATATTCAGATCCTGAGATGGGCACAGGGAAAACACACTGACATAAGAGGATTGTTGAAGCAAGACCTTGGGAGTTTAAGGTTGTTACAGTGCCAAAAGGATAATACAGGGCCTTTGCAGATGAAAAAGCCCCCAGGTCACTTTCTGGAGTTTGCCACTCCTAATTACCATGGCTATGCAAAGTTGGAGTTAGGTGCATATATAGGCAAAAGGAATATGAAAGCCTTGGAATAAGCACCTTAGAAAATGCTGCACTATTAAACTATAACAGCTGGTGCCTTCCTGTCATTTTATCTGTAACATATTTCCTAGCAATTAGTGATGTTTCAAGGAAAAAAATAAATAACCAAAAAACCACAAAGTACAGCTATTCTGGTATTATATTTTGATGGGAAAATCACACATAAAGCTGATTGGCCTCAATACCCTTAATGTGGATATTCACCATAACTCAGAAACATAATCTGGTAATCTAAATATTGAATTGTGCCTTTTGTTTGGTCTAAAATCCATATTTGAATTAATCATATAACTAGCCAATATACTGCTCTACTATAGGGTGTACGTGAATTAATCACAAACTCATTCTGCATGCAGTGATCTTCTGAGATAATTTATGGTAAATGTCGACTGCAAATTCAGGGTGAAATAAGGTTTTGATAGCAAGCAACATATTCCACTTTATTTGTCTCAAGACATTGATTTTATATCAATCTTTCTGAATGTTAATCCTTCTTGTCTACCTAATTTGCCAGCACAATGGACATCTTCTTGTTTTCAGTGCAGCAAATAGACATATAGACACCCCTCCCTCCCCCCCCTAAAAATCAGTTTGTTGCTAGTTTCTCTTGTTCAAAGGGAAGACATGGATGACAGAGCTGGAACAGAATTGCAATTTCTTCCTCAAAATTCTGCAGCTGCCCACTAAAGATTGCTGAAGAGACTGTATAAATTAAGCAATATGGACTTCTGGATGGGGGTTGCACTTCCAGACTGAGAATTGTAAATATCTGGAAACGAACCAAGAAAAATGTTTAGTCTGTGTCTGCACTGAATGCAAGTTTTAGTCCAGCAGGAAGGCTTTGAAACAGTTTTTTGATTGGATCAGATGGAAAAGAGAACACATAATTAGTGGAACAAACATATCATTTATGGAAAAGAGAGAGAACCTCTGAGGAAGCAGCATGTACAAATGAGATATCCAGCAGCAAAAGGGATCAGGGAGTGATGAAGTTTTGCCAGATATGGTAGCAGGTAAAGTTAATTATTTTTAAATAGTCAGCAAATATATATGCTAAAAAAATAATGAGTAATCTACACACCCGAGGTTTTAGTTTAACAGTCCTCAGTAACATACTTAATCTATGTTAATCTCATTTTCTTAGTCAAATGCCTCAGGCTTTCACTTAACCCAAAATTCCAGTTAATCTAAAAGACCACGAAGATAGCATCAGGGTGGGAAAAAATTGGCAGGGATCTTGTTTAACATGATATGAGCTGCATACATTAATGAGTCAGAGGCAAACTTACCAGATAGATAAAACATGTAAAACTGACAAGTAGACAAATGGAAAATGAGTCGTGGATCTCCTTGTTAGTGCATTATCACAAACTCCTGATTTACCTCAGAAAATGGCCAAATCATTTCACAAATCAGAGGAACACAGTAGCTTCTTTGAAATTTTTATAGACTAAGAGACGTGTTAGAAAACATGCTCATCACACACACCCAATCACAGCCCCCCATTTAAAAGTTTTTAATGCAGATATAGGTTATACTGTAATTAACAGAAAGAAAAAAAAATAGGAAAATATTCAGAACAGTTGCTTAGAGAAAGGCTGAAGGAAGATGGGGGAGGAAGTAGATTTTGCTCTGCACAGGGGCCATAGTGAAGTAATATTTGAAAATGAGTGTGACAGAAGCCGAATAGAGGAGCAGTTAATTTTGCAGTACAACCTCAACATGATAGCAAAAAGACTACATTACATACTATTGTAACAAATATCTAAAATCTCTGTAATAAAGACACATGAAGTAAAAACTTTAGTATAACTATCAGTACATGTATATATATGTATGTATGTATAGCAGTAAAACTTCAGTATATAACTATCATCTTTTTCATAACCCACCCCTTGAAATTGTTCTGCTTGGTTTGTATTGATAGGTTTGGACCAGAAACATGTAATGGAGCAAAACCTGTGAGTGTTATCCTTTCTTCTTTCCTCATTACTTCTCCTGCCTACACATCTTCGATGATGTAGACCTACATTTTCCATTGCAAAAGAGCATCTGTAGGCCAGAAGAAGTCCTTTGTGGAGGATGTCAGAGTAGGATTTCTGGTAAAATTCTTCTGGGTAAATTGTCCCATCTGTAACCTGCAAGTCTATCTAAACCTTCAAGAAAAGATGGGATCTTACCTGTAACTTTACAGGAATCGGCACTTGAGATTCAGCAGAAGCTGTTTGGCAAGTAGAGATAAAGAGGTAAAAGACAGACACAGTCATCTTTTCTTGGTCTTTGTAACCACCTTGAAAAGGTAATTAAGGGTGTTACTGTGCTTATAGTGCTTTTGTGAGATGTGTGAGAGCTGCTGTACATTTTTTTACTGTTCCTCCTGACTTGGTGAGAAGTGACTTGCTCTAACATGTAAATATAGATGCTTTGATGTGTGAGATATGCAGAAGGGGAGTTGGGGGATTTATTTGTTTTTAACCAATATAATGGCAGAAAAATAGAATTCCTTCAAATTGCAGCTGTTCTGGATAAGAGGAAGATACTTTGGTTTGAGCATTTACAGCCCTGCTTTTCCATGTGTTCTTTTTCCTGCAGGAATAATGACAGGGGTTTGTTAGGCCCAGTTTTCCTTGGCAGTGATGGTTGCAGCAAAAGTGCACCATGACTGTGACCACTGGCCTTGGCTAGAAGGAAGTCAAGCATTGGCATAGTTGTGGCTGTGTGGGGGAGTTACCTGGCTGGAGCTGGGCTTTCAGGAAATAAAGCTTGGAGACGTGCCAATTAAAGAGCTCTTTCCTCATGCTGACTGCAGATAGGACTGGCAGAGATGAGCAGGACTGGACATCTGCCAGAGCAGGGGATGCTAAAGGGTGCTGACTCACAGAGCCTTATTCTTAAAGCACAGCCCTTGTCCCATTCTGAAAAGCTGTCCTTTAGTGGTGACGGAGTCATCACTGTAAGATGCTCACCAGAGCTCCTGTTGGGTGACATACACCAGGATTTTCTGGAAGCTGTGGCCAGGAAGAAACATTGGAGGACAATCTGTCAAGTATTTTATCAATCTCAGCTTCAGAAAACAATGTTGAAAGAAGAGTCATAATTTTCATCTTTTCCTGCCGGGATTCCCATGTTAGAATATAAGCACGCATTAACATGATATTAACAGGTACATAGTATTAACAGAATATCTAGATCATGGTATTCTGTCAGAAACACTGATTCATCTAAACATTGTGTCAATACACTGAGTAAACTGACTGGCTTGTAGTCTTCATACAGTTGGCTTTTATTTCAAACTCAGATTTCCTCACGTCCCATTTTATCCGGTTGTGGCAGTGTGCTGACCAAAGTTCTGACCCAATGGTGTGAAACACTTCAAGCAGCAAAACACTGTTTTCTCTCCTAGTGTAGCCTGTTTGAAAACGTGGAATCTTCTGCTCTCAAGGTCAGATTTACAAATCTGTATTTACAATTTCTTTCTCTTCATGATAGATAGGAATGGTAAAACTAAGAAGAATTATGAAAGAAATACTTCAGAAAATGTGAGACTGGGGACTCTATAGCAGTTCCAGTAAAGGGTGTGGTTATTCTGGGGTTTGGTTGAATGGAAGAGGTTAGGATGACTTCCTTGAGCAAGGTAGGAGGAGAAATACCTATCTCAGTATTCATCCACACCACCTTCAGGACCACTGCACAGATTAAATTTTTTTAGTTGTTGTTATATGGGGAATAAAACTCATTTTCATACTCAGATGACTGAATATTACTCCTCACAAGATTCCAGACACTGGTCATTTCTACACCTTTGCGGACCTAATTTGTGTCATCTACCTTGATGAGCTACATGGCATTGCATAAAGTTAAGCAATTAATTTTTAAAAACATTTTTCAGATTATGTTTCACTTCATCAACTGCAATATAATAATCCATTATTTTTTCTCTTGTATATAATGCCACAGTAATCCTCTCTTGCCTAGATAAATGGTTGCATTTGCATAACTGCAGTTTGAAAATGAGGCCTCTTGAGAGTTTTAGAAGAAGAATATGATGCAAAAGTAGATATCATCATATTTTTCAGTATTTTGGATATTACTTTCAGATACATTAATTTCTCATAATAATTAGTTAACATCCTCTTTTTTAATATTCCTTACTTATAATTCATCATGCATATAAACAGTTCCAGGAAGTTCCATTGCATCTTCTAAGAAAAGTTTACTATCTAAAGCGCTTCAATGATCTTTTACATTCTTGTAAATTAAATTCAAATATGAAATTATTTTTATCACATCCCAGAGTCATAATTGAACTTCTATTAAACTAATTGACTAAGCCTGAAAATCAGGCTTTTAGATAAAAGTCATCTTTATTTTCACTGAAACTAACAAAAATATTTAAAAATTGTTTAAGACTATTATATCATCTTTGTTTTATTAATAATGTACTGAGAATGAAAAGCATTCTGTTTGATTACAAAAGAAAATAGAAACTAATTATTCAAGAAACATAAAATCTTTCAAAAGTTTTTAAGGATGCTTTCTGCGGGATTTTCTTTGCTAATGCCTGATTCCTTGTGCAATTTTAACTGGAAGTATAGAATGTAACATCTCTCAGAGGAAACCTTTACCTTAACTAGGAAATGATCAGAAGATTGATTTTGAAAACAATCCATTTTATTAATATTGCATACACAGGTCAATAAAAGTTTTGATCAGATTTCTTTTAACTCTACACAGGCTGCTTCGGTCATCCAGAAGGCAAAAGGTTCAGCAAGAGAGACAAACTCAGCACATGGACCTTCCACTGCCTTGAACACAGCTTTTTTTCTAAAGTTTTCCACAAACAGTAAAATCTGTATCTACTATGTCCATGTGCTACAAATAAACAAGATGCAAAGTTCTAGCAAAAAACCATAAACATGCAATGATGCCACCATTATTTTTACGATTTTTTATGTGGCACACTGGCATCAGTTAGCATTCTTTGTTACTTTTAATTTCTGAAAGCATTTTTTGAAACACATGTATTTACACTTACACATTATATTTATGTCTTATGACATGGAAGAAGAAAGTATTCATAATGAGAGTTAGAAGGATAGTTACTTAGAAACACCACTGAACCTTTTTTTCTGAGGTCTTATGATTTTCTTTGTGTGACGGTAGAAAATTATTTCAGTCAGCTGAAAGTTTCCATTCTATTTTCTTCCTTGAAGAAGGAAACCATAGGGGTTTTCAGCATGCACATTTACTACTGCACTTATCTTGTGCAGAATATAGGAGTCTTAGGTTATCTAGTCACTTCCATTTGCAATATTACAGCACTGTGCTTGTCCCTTAGCACAGACATACAAGTCCACTGTGGTATGCAAGGCTTCCTGGATTTGACACTTAGTCTTCTGGGAGAATATCTCAAAATTTTTGATGCCTCACTAAACAAAACATTCATGAGCTGGTGCACAAAGGCATCGAGCAGTAGCATGTCTGTTCTTCCCAGACTAATAAATGGATTTGGATCATTGCTGCTTATAGCTGAGGCATTCCTAGCTCTGAATATGTAGATAAAACGCTTACATCCTCTGGGAAATAGCTCTTTGAGTCTGATTTGTACATGGAATTTGTATGTTAATTGATTAAAGGTTAATCTCCATGAAAATAAGAGCTAGAGGAACACTGACAGGCAGAAAACACAGAAATGTCACTTTGAACTGGAGATTTATTCAGCAGTACCAAATGGAATTTGCCAGCAGAAGATAGGAGTAACTAACTCTGAAACAGAAGTCAGCTCATGGAGAAGAGGTTTTTCAGCCTGAAGGAGGGTTGCCACCAGTACAACAGCTAGCAGTGATCCTCTGTTTGCCTACATAATTCTATGTTAATTTCAATTTTTAATTTTTGCAAACACTTCACTTGAAAAACCTATTTTGAAAATCTGCAAAATTTGCTACTGAGGATTACATAAAATCAGTCTCACAAAAAGTATATTTTTGTAACTGTTCAGCAAGAAAACACTGTAACATAATTATAAATGCAGTTTTAAGATGTGACCAATCTCCCTCATGCCTCAGCAGAGGAAACTAAGCCATGATTTTTAAGCATCTGGCAGGCTTCAGTTGCATGAACAAATCGTAAGGGAGTGCTGATGTGCTTTACATGTGTGAAGGAAAACTAGACACTTTGAAGGAAAATGAGGTGTATAAACATTACTTAACATGACCATGACAGCTAAATACAGCCATTTCACAATGACTGGTATGAAGAAACAGCTGACTGTAACCCTAGTCCATATAATCAGAAAATGCTGGAATAAAATCTGACTTTGTGGAGAGAAGAGTGATTTTCTGTGTCAGTGATTGCCTTAGAAGGTGATTCAATTTAAAAAAAAAAAAGGGAAAATTTTTATTAAAAGGAGAAATAGAAAGTATGAAAAGCTTCATACATTAACAAAATCACTGAAGGCTGATCATTATATAATGCTTAGAAATAGTATTAGCAAGCTAGACTTTCATCTTCCATTTCAGTGCACCTCCTTGAAAGACAGAGATGATGAAACTGCAGTATATGCTTTATCTCTTATTAAGGAAAAAAATGACTCATTTCTTGTTTTGCTACAAGATTAAGGTCATGGTCGAATATATCAATTATCTTGTATAATATTCTCTTATGTATTGTTTTACATTCAAATTTGTTAGTATATACACTTCAAAGAGAAGTATGATTCACAACATATTATATATATATGTACATGTATATATATGTATAACCTGTGCAAAAATACAGTTGCAACAAAACCATCTGCAAGTCTTGTTAGATATTATTACAGTATCATTTCAGTCAAGTCAGTTCCCAAAGTGCTAATCTACACGCAGTGTAAGAAAAGAAAAGTTTTCATTTTTCAGGGCATGAAAAAGATGCATCAGGTAGGGTGAAAAGCTGTTTAGATTAGGACAAAAGGAAGATGAGTCATGTCAAAAGACAATGTCTTCTGTGTTTACATTCCTGCCTCACAGTGACTTGGCTGATGAACAAGGGCAGGTCAGATTGCTAAAAGGAGATAGAAAGTGTTCAGTTGTGACATCCACATCTTTCACTGGCAGCAGCCCTGGGAGCTGCCTTCACTGAACCACCTCCAGTGTAACCACTCTGTGCTTTCCTGGGAATGGCCCAGTGACCAGAACGTGGATGTTCTAGGCCAGTGCAAATCACACGGAAAATCTTTCTGGGGAGAAGTACAGGTAGCCACACTTTCCCTGGCTCTACAGATTTCATGATAATTAGGGATGGAGCTCACAATTCAAGACTGTTCTTTATATTTTGAAATCCTAAAGTGAGCATGTAATGTTAGGCACAACACATGCCTAGCTGTCCATTTGAGTATGGTGTTCACATAGGGATGGGGTACAGACAACACACAGAGTAAATCTGTAAGAATAAGATCTGGCAGTGTTCCCTGATGATACTCTTTTTAGGCCCACGGGTGACATTGTAACCCTTATGTCTTTAAAGCCAGGACCACAGACTGTTGCTGTGTGTGGTATTACCCTTGGCACGGCCAGCCCCGACACCGCAGCAGTTCTTGGGGTTCAGCAACCGGGAAGCGTCCGCAAGACGATGGCAAGAGGAGAAAGGAGGATCACTCCAGAGGCTTAGAGCGAAACCGGGTTTATTGGGATCAGCACAGACCCCTCACCTCGTGTCCGGTGCCTCAAGAGTGACCCCGAGAACGAGCACGAGGAGAGAGGGGGTTTTGTTACAGAAGGTGGGATCTCAGGGAGGGTAGGAACAGAGCCAGTGGGGTACAACATGGAGTGGTTGTTAACATAACATACACTGACATACATGGAGATAGGAGGGGAAAGGTTCCAACCCAGCCAGTCACCAGAGAGTCACTCAGAAGCTTCTGGACTTGGGGGACAGGTCTTGGGGTGACTGACAGGGCGGGAAAGGCTCTTGACACCTGATGGACAGGCAGCCAAGGAGGGAAAAGCAAACCAATCAGGACCTGTACCTGGAGAAGGCTGTGGGGAAAAGTAGCAACTTTGGGTTACAAAGAGAAACTGGGGTACAGCAAACTGAACAAGGGTACAAAGAAAAGCTATTTTGTGCAACCCTAGACTTACAGCAAACACACCACCACATCAGACATCCCAAAAAAGAGACTTGAATATAAAAAAAATAAAACTACTAACAAACTAAAAATTCTGGTTAAAATTTCAACTCCCTGAGAGTTCCCAAATTAGACTATATTAAAGTAAGAATTAACTCAAAGTTTTCTATTTCACTTTCACATTGTGAAATCTTAGGGGTTTTACTGTGTTCTGGAGGGAATTATTGGGCTAAATTTTCACTGGAAAGAAGAATTGCAGACCAAGCCAGACATCTTTCCACAAAGATTAAAAGCAAGGTTTTTGTCCTATAATCAGTGATGCAAGGTTGAAAGTCTAGTATGACTTTCAAACAAATGGCAAGTTCCAGGGGTTTCAAAATGTATTTTTAGAAGAAACATATGCTAATCAAGATATGCCCCACATAGTTCAAACAGCATGATTCACAAGGGAACTTCATTAGCCTCTAAGATGAATAGTGTTAACAACTCCTGTGAGATCCAATAAAATAGGTGATTTTTTAAGAAAAAAAAGAAACCTGCATTCTCCTAGTTAATCCCCATGGGCTTCCAAGAGGATTGGGGTGTTTTTTCTGTTCTTCCATTGCTATTTTGCTGTCACACAGAAGGTAGATTGCCATCTCAGAAAAAGGCAGCATTACTTTCCATTCTGCCTGCAATGGACAGACAGATCATTAATGCTGTATAACAGCAGGTTGAACCTGTCCTGTCCTTAGCAAAACTGACAGGTGAGCAACTCATCATCCAAAGGGCACTAGACAGGTAGGGTCATAAAATTCCCCAAAACCATAAACCCAGAAGATTTACTAGAATAAAAGTAATCATTAATTTGTAGGTAATTAGAATAATATGCCTTGATAAAATCATGCCTGCTGTCTCTGAACTAAGATAAATAGAGAAAAAAGTGAAAATATAGAATATTAAGATTAATTTTGTTCATAATCCATTGTAAAAAGAGCAATCATTGCCAATTTATGTAATGCAATATCTACTGTAATTGTTTTAGCACACAATTATGAATGAGATTTTAAAATATTATTTCTACTTTTTTTTTCTTTCTGTATAAGAAACTATTTTTGGAAAATGAAAATGAAATGGAAAGCAATAACAGGCAGAAAAATTTCAGCATTGTGCCAGACTTTGTACAGCTTGTGAATTTTCTCTTGAACAGAGAAGCCAAAGAGCAAAATCGCTGCTGACATCTTGCAGGCTTCATTTAAATCCTAAATCGGCCTCTCCTCTGCGACAGGAACAAATTCTGAGATACCAGAACAAATTCACTCCTAGAAAAGTTTCACAGAAGAGCCTCGGGGCTCATGATATTTCATTCCTGCACCTGAGCCATGAGTAAGGACACATGGAAGCTATTCAGGAAGGACTGGGAGCAGGATGAAGTCACTATGTCTTTGCTGTCAGGTCTGAAGTCTGACTGACTGTCCATACATAATCCATTTACCTTCCAGAAGGTAAAGGCCAAGCTGGAGAATATTAACAACTCCTAGCTTTCTCTAGCACTCCCCTGGGCCATATCAGAGAGTATTTGATCTGAAGGCTCTTGTTGGCATGAGAGGCCAGTGGAGCTGGTCCCTGGCTGCTTGCTGGGCTTTGGGCCAGGATCATCCAGTGAAGGAATGCCGTAGCTGGAATCAGTTTGGCTTCTGGCAGCAAGAAATTAGCATCTGCGCATGGACCATTAGTCTCATTAATTCCATTCTCCTCAGCACTAACTGAAGAATTCCTTTATTCTTAGACAGTAAGGTAGCTTTTCTATGTTTCTGTTAGGGAATTAACAAGCCTTTTCCATTTAAAATAATTAGTAGGACCTACAAAGGATTTTAAGTTTCCGCATGGCTGCTTCTTAAAACGTATGTGGACATTTTTCCTTGAAAACAATTTGCAGCTGGAACTCAAACTGAAACCTTTTTGCTAATGGCAGGCATTTTTCCTGTGGTTGTTCTCCAGTGCTTTGTGTTTTGAATCTTTCCATCTATATCCAGCCTGTATTAAATTATGAATTTAGAGGTGGACAGCTATGCTACTTTTTTCTGTCTTTGATTTTTTGGTAATCAAAAGTTCGCTTACTAAGCATAGAAAATGATAAGTTACACTGTCCATTGCTCTTTACCTGTGAGTTATTTTACAGTGTTACATGTAGGTTTTCCTGTCCTGTGACTCCAAAGAACTTCTCCCTAACACACACTTTGACTAGTATTCCACTTCAACTGGCTTTAGCATGTAATTTCCTACTGATTTTCATCTTTGACTGTGTTGTCAGCTCCTGAGTACCATTTCACACTAGTGTGGAATTTGGAAGTGCTTCAGTATTAACTGTTGAGAATAAATACTGCATGTTAGACCTAAAACTAAATGGACTTTGCAATTGTAAAATGTACAAACACACTAAGTATTCCCATCCTTTTACCTGGTTATTTCACTTGGAGATAATTTTGATACAGCACATTTCAAATAAAATATCTCTTAAAAGAACAGTTACTGAAAGTGTAGAACTAAGAGAAGACAATTATTGCATTGAAACTTGAAAAAGAACTTGTAAGGACAACTAAATGAACTGGTGAAATGCAACCATGTTGCAGGATGTTAGAGCTCTATGGTTTGAAGAACCTCATCCAAGAATCAGGCTGTTTAGAGGAGCTAGAATTTGTAATCAGAAAATATCCTAGAACACAGAAACTTCTCAAAATGAAATTAATGAACACAAAAGTATAACTTCTAACCAACCATATTGTAGGTGTTGAAAAAATTAGAGCAGAAACCAGTAATTGTATTGATTTTCCTTTTGGTAACATTCAACTTTTTCTCACAGTACTTATTTTCCTTATTATTGCTGTGTGACTGAATTTGAAAATTTTTTATTTTCAAATAAAATATTAAAAGATTAAAAGACTGTTGAAAAATTAGCCTCATGAGCTGCTGATAACAGCAACTGCTGCTCTGCTTACTTGTACATTGAAATAAAAGATGTAGTTTCCTGCTGTAGATTATGTTAAGTCCAACCATTGTTAATCAAAGGAAGCTCCTTTCCCTGCTATCTGGATTGAGATCTGATCAAAATATTCCAGAGAGTTACTAAGGCTGGACAAAGTTTTAACGTCAGTCATTTTTGGCAGATTTCCTCAAGGGCTCCTGAAAACATTAATCTTCAAGAAGGAAAGTTTGCAAAGGCTGGAGAGCTCACAGCTCACTCAGAGCTCCGAGGGCTTTTACTCAGAGGGCATCAGATCCCTGGCTCTCTGCAGCTCCCCTGAGCCCATCAGCTTACGGCTCATTTGGGAAAGCCAGAGAGCACCAAGGGTGCTGCAGCCGGGCTGCTTTGTGCCATGGAAAACGCTACATATACCAAAACCTCATCAATAGCAATAATTCATAATGATAGCAAGAACAATAACATATTCATATGTTAAGAAATGTACATATATATTATACATGCTATCTATTCTATAATATGGTCATATATATATTTCCACTAACTTTTCTAGAAGAGGAAGTATTGAATGTTTTTCTCCATATTTGTACAGACAATAGGCATCTTGTAAGCCAGCATTAGGAAACTGCATCTGCTACTTCTCACTCTTTTATATGTGGATGTCACAGGAAGGGTAAAACCCTGCCAGAGTGGTCTGATTTTAATCTCCTGACTTTCCAGGAATTCTTCAGCTGTAACACAGATCAAAACACAATTCTAAGCCAGGATTTCTTTCTCTTTGTTGTAATTACAGCAATCAGAATTTACATTCGTGATAATGATAACTCAAGAAACATAGAATCACGTGGCACTTTTTTATTTGAGACTGCATGCTCTAGGGCATCACAAAACTCTTACTTTCATATATAAGAAATACTGTATACAAACAGTATAAATATTCATATCAAACTGTAAAGTAAGGATGATTTTTAACATCACGTTGACCTTACTGTGAAATAATGAACTGTAAGGGTGATTTTTAGGTATGTATCAAGAAAAATAACTGTTTGACTACGGATTCACTTGGCCAATAATTGAAATAGTAATTGAACCATTTAAATGCATATTGCCAACTCTTATTTAATTTTAAATAACTTCCTAAATTTAATTTCATTTGTAAGCCCATTTTTCTTGAGATATAGATTTCTTACTGTTCAGCTTTTTCTTCTTTTTGCAGTTTTATCTTTTCTTTTAGTACATTCACATTCATGACATTTTGATTTAATAAATTACTCTCCCTTTCAACTGTTTCAACTTTAGGCAACACAGTAGAACAGCAGAATATAACACCAAGGACTGGTAATATGCTGTGTTTATTGACATACAATAAAGACCTTTGTTGTAAATATTTTTTTTATATTTAACAGAAGACTAAGAAGCATATATCTATATCTATATAATCTATATCTATATATATCTATATCTTGACTTATATCTCAACATTCCCATGACTGGCTTATAGAACATTTAAAAAATCCCAGACTTGCCATGTAAATGAGCTGAATAAAGTCTGCAATAGAAGTACAGGGGCTCTACAGGTAGAAAAGAGTTCAGTCTCTGAGGACAGAATACACATATAAACCCATCACCTTTTCTGACTGAAGAATTTTAAAGTTTCTTTTTTTTTTTTCTTGCCTTGGTTTTCTGCCCATGGTACCTTATACAATGTTTCTAGGTTAGTTATATATTTATTTTTCAGTCTGTATTCTTTTAATTCCCGAGACATAACCAAGATTAAGCGAGGCCCAGACCCAATTTTGTATCTACTGTATATAATAAATTTTAATTATATCATTAAAGTGTCTTCCTAATTTAAAAATTTAAAGTGAAAAAATGTTTTTAAAGCTCAGATAACTAATAGGAACAATGTGGGGTTATTTTTTTCTTTCCTTGTTTCTTTGTCTTCAATGGAAAATATCTCTAATAAGGAATATGCTCCAACACATATCAAAATCTGAATGTATTTCAACTTCCCATTGAGAGAAAAAGCAAAATTATGTAGGTGTTTCTGTTTTCACCTGAATGGCATTACTTTGATGTTTTCAGCACTCAGCTTTGCAGTGCTATCCTGCTAAAACTGGGATCTTCCAAAGGACATGCTCTCTCTCGGCCTGTGTTTCCTAGCTGTGCTGGTCTGATGAGTCTGCATATACCTTGTTACATGTGATGACTGCAAACTGTTTGGAAATGTAGGATATGTGTCTAACAAACTTACAGTCCTTGCTTCTTAGAGGTACATGTATTGACACTGGAGGCAGCTGGGTATGTAAGCACCAAGTAGTTAGTCTAAACAGTATTTCAGGGCCTAACTTCCATGAGTTTAACCCTCTAAATATCTTTCAGTATCTGGGCTTTAAATACTTCAAATTTGTTTTGTTTCCTTACTTTCTTGAAAATCTCTATTGTGTACTACTGTGAGATCAAGTTTCCTGTCATTCTAAGCAATAAATATTTTTATTAGAGTAACTTAGTAGAGGATTTGCATTATTTTTCTACCTTTTTAAAATTCCAATATTAAATACAGTCTTTGAATGATATATATGTGCCATGTTGGGTCTTCTTTTCTTCTAGAGAAGTGGATTTAAGAACCCTGATTGGCTTCATTAGATGGTAGGACTGTTCTAAAATAACATGTATGTACAGCAGGCCAAAGGGAAGGTGCCTCCACAGTATCTGTCCCACAACATGCATGCTCTGCCAATTGTTATTGGCATCGCAATAAATGTCCTGCAAATTAATGGGACACTACATATGAAATAAATTTCTATATACTGCCTGCATTTGTGTTATTACATTTTGATATTAATGATGTTCCTTATTGTATAATACTGTATAATATTATATGACTAAAGATTTTAATTTAAAATTGCCATGAGAATTAATTGATTGTCTTCATCGATCTTTATCAATCAAGCTGTTGCTTGGACAAACTTTCCCCAAAAAGTGTGAGAAGCATTTGTGTTTCCCCCATGTGCGGTTTCCATGATGAATCACTTAACCAGAAGGCACCATTATACCTGCAAGACAAAAGTGTAAGGAAAAAAAGGCCTCTTCCTATTCAGGATAAGATACATGCAGAATCACAGCAGTATGAGAAGATCATGACGCCTGGGAAAAAGCTTCAGGGCAAAAAAAAAAATAGAAGAGTGGAGAGAGGAGGGAATAAAGAAATGAACTGGGATGGCTCTAGGGTTCTGGGTTGGGGTTTTTTTTAACTACTTCATTTAATTCTACCACTGAGGCAAATGATGACTGGAAACTCTTGCTGAGAATCTACTGCTGTCTAAACACTGTTGGGAACAATGCTGGAGGTGAACTTTTGAATCCCAATAGGGCCTTTGCAAAGAAGAAAATAATGTTGTGCAACTTTGGACCAGATACCTTATGAGGGGAGCTACTACATGACTAGGAAAATAATTTGAAGCCTATTAGGGAACAAGAGAGCAATTGTTTGTGGGAATATGAAAGTACTGGTAATAATAATAAAACCCTCAAAACAGAACAGAGAAAACAGTACTTTAAAAAAGCAAGAAGGAAATTTACATATATTAAAAAATATGTGCAAATATCAGAAATCAGCTGGTCAGTTGAAAGAAGGTAGGTAGTAATCCAATTTGTACCTTGATATGTGAGAAACTGGAACGAGAAAATGAATTAACAATTTGTCCATTATGATGAGGTCAACTTAAACTGGAAACAATTTCTTTTGGCAGGAATGAATGAACCAATATTTTATTGGGAGCTCTGGAGAGGATTGGGTTCTGATTAATGGGAAACTGAGACACTAAACAGCAAAGGCTTTGGACCTAGTTATGATTTTAATTACACCAATATGAATAAGACTAATCTTTCTAATGCATTTTATAGTGAGAAAGTCACATCACAAACAAGTCATTCAACCTTCAAGAGCTACCTGGAAGAAGTCAGCAGTGAATAGTAAAGAAAATTACTTACACTTACAAATTATGCTACTTAGAAGAATCACTATAGAATTTAGAATAAAGAATAAAGGCAGTTCATTATTTCCAAAGGGCGGCAGAGAAATTGAATTTTCTAGCAGGGAAAAATAATAAAAAGCACTATTACACTGCTTCCATGCTCACATAATATATTTCCTATGATTACCTTGATTATGATATGTTAACTTTTGTAAATAAAATAATTATATCTGAGTTAATTGTGAAAAATAATTATATCTGAGTTAAATTTGATAAAATCAAAACTAAGATGATGTTTATTTTACTTTTTTTGTTTGTTTGTTTTTGAAAGTTCCAAAACAGCCTGAAGTGATGTGGCTCAGGATGATTTTCTACATAATATAGCCAAACTCCATAGATAGCAAAGCTAGAGATCTCATAACTCTATTAAAAAGAGGGAAATTTTCACTGCTGTTATACATGGCCTATGAGTAAGTTTGGGAAATATGATGTGTAAGAGGGGATTGTAGGGTTTTGAGTGATTTATCTTTAGAAGCAGACTGATCTTCATAACACATGAGACACACACAGCTCTTCCTTCATTGTTTTGAACTCTGAAAAAGTCTGGATGTTACAACTTTATGACAAGTCCCCACTGCCTTTTTTCTTCTTTTTTTCCCAGCCTCATCAGTTATTTTCTTCACATTTGTTTTTTTTTTTTCTGTGAGGTCTTGTATCCTGGCCATATTGCCAAAGGCTACTAGACTGTGACATGCCCTGAATAAGAATTTCAAAAGCATTGCACTCCATAGGAAAACATGAAAGAGTCCTTCATGTTCTTTGGAATAATAAACGAAAACAAAGGAAAAGATCATTTTCCTCTCTCCCATGCTACTTTGAACACATGCTCAAAATGCTTACAGACTGAAATACTGCTACCCAAGGCAGCCACAACAAAGAGCTGTAGTGGAACATTTACAGAAATGATGCAGAAACATCAGTTTATCAATTTTCTTCATTTTCCATGAGCTTGGAAGTCCAGCCCTTGTGACCACATTATTCAATAAGATAATTTCAAGGAGAAAGTTTACAGATTTCATAGGATACATTCATAAAACGGAAGTGAAAGTAGTAAATGCAAATAATGTATCCATGTTCATAGTAACCCAAGGTACATTTTCATTTTTAATTGCTGTCCAATCCACAAAAGCACTTTAAGCATGTACTTACTTGATTACTGTATTAAAGTTTTAAAATTAATGGTCCCATTGGGGTTTTTAACATTGACTTCAAAGGGAACCAGATTAGGATTTATACAGATTTGGCTAGTGGTGCTGCTTGCTATTAAAAACCTTCTTTCACGTTGCATAAAACTTTGCCAGATTTTAACAATTTAGGCTGAAATTTTGTATGCTTCATAGCTGCCTCAGGCTGAATTCTTCTGGAAAAACCTAAACAAAACTTTTCAAGAGTGAGGACTGACTTGGCAAGGAGACTGGAACGGGTAAACTAGGGAATGTGAGTGGGACTGGGAATGTCTGGGAGAGAAAAGATTGGCAGTGGCCAAAGCAATTTTAGACCACAAGGAAAAGCAGAGAGAGAATCGAGAAATATGTGTCCTTAAAAAAAGACAAGTCTGAGGAGCTGGAGATAAAATATTATGGATCAGACAATAATGACTAGTTCAAGAAACTATGAGTGGAAAAGATGCAGAACTGAGAAAGAGAGAAGCTGAGGCATGATGATGGACTATAATGCTGGAACAGCCTGTGCTTTTGCAGCACCACCTTCTCTGGAGCTTGGAGTCGAGCCCTGAGCTCCATAAACTCATTGTTTGTTCCACTTGTGGGCAAATGGCCATAAAAGCCACTAGCAAAATTTCTCATTCTCCTCTATGACTTGCCCATGAAGAGATTTCATTAGTTTTGGTGAGCTTAAAACATGTTTCTTATTCCATTGGTTTGAAAAAGGGATATAAATATTTCAACTTGAGTGACCCATACATATCAATAGGAAAAACCACATCACAGAACCCAATTGCCCCAATTTCTTCCTTAAAAATTTTTCACTGTCCTCCTGAGGCCCTTGATGAAAAGAACATTATTTCACCTGTGAAATATCAGATTTAGTGGCAGATCTTGGAAACTGTTCCCTTTTGACCATGCGATTCCTGCTGCGACCTAAACTTTTTCTGGTGAGGAACAGAAATTGCATGCTAGTGAGAGACCAACAATAAAAAAAAATACAAGACACTTTTTGCAAACCAAGCAGGAAAAGTACAGAGAACTGAGATTTTAGATAGCAGCCCAGATTATTCTTAGAAGTTCTGACAAGACTTTGAAGAAAGGTGTGCATTATTTACTTGCTTGCAACTTGCATACCTTCTTCCCTGTCTTAGAGGGTAAGGGAGGCTGCAGAGAAAAGCAGAATAAGAAAGAGGAACAACAGCAAGGAGCTGGGAGCACAAAGCACTATTAAAGGTCAGAGAATGGATGTCACTAAGATAATGGAAGGAGAAAATACCTAGGGACCAGCAGGGACTATGTCATTTACTGGATGATTGACTGGCACACAGTCAGGACTGTCTTTAGGGACACAGTAGACAAGTGTGACTTTTATCATTGTTATTCTTTTCCTAATTCTTTTTAACTGATTGTAATGTCTAATTCAAAATTACCTACAGATTTGATTGGGTTGCTTTGATAAATTTGATTTGGTTAGAATTTTCTTTCTTTTTTTTTTTTCTTTTTACTTTAAAAACTTTGGGTTGCTCACAACAAGCAAATGATCTAAGCCATTGGCTGAAAGATAAAAAATCTGGGGTTCTGACATGATGATGAAATAGATGTTTCAAGAGCAATTAGCGATCTTGCATTCCTTGACTCCTAAACAGACAGAAATTCCATGAGAAGAAGTTTGATATGTCTTCTGTCTTTCTGACAAACAGTACCGTCCCACGTTGTCCCTGTTATGCGCATCACGTGTGGTTGCAGTCTGAAGCTGCATTTTTTCCCTCCCCCTCCAGCTGGACCACTTTTGCTCTTGACAACCTGATGTCTGGAACTCAGTGAAATGTAAATGAAATCACTGGAGGGCAGGATTTTGAACTTGCACCTTGTATCATTGAGGGCTGTACATTACTGCTGAGTCAAGCGCTGAACTTGTGTTTAGCGTGCCATACTAATGGAAATATTTGACCTTAAGCTCCTTCTGCTTCA
This sequence comes from Cyanoderma ruficeps, assembly GCA_008694505.1. Lineage (NCBI taxonomy): Eukaryota > Metazoa > Chordata > Aves > Passeriformes > Timaliidae > Cyanoderma > Cyanoderma ruficeps. The sequence continues at coordinate 23,576,159 of VZDJ01004378.1, forward strand.
GCCACTCCTCTTCCAAGAGTGACTTTTAAGAAGAAATCTGTAAGTTTTTGTGAATCTTATGTGTCTTTGATATCATGGATGCTTTCCACAACGAAAGGAAAGGGAATGAATAAGTTTTCTATTTGCCTGCATAGTGTGCAATGCATAGAGCAGGGGGCTGCACAGGGAAGAGTAGTGAATAATACCTGAAACAGGGGTACATTATGTGGTAAGAACTTCATTTGCACTGCATAAAGGAAGATCCTGCTGAAAAATAGTATGTTAATGTGATTGGTGCCTGCACGTTAAAACGGAAGGAGTCAAAGGAAGGGAATTCATTTTGTGAAAGGAAGCTAACCCTGGCATTCTTAATTTTTCAGTAAAATTACATGGTTTGAAGTGCTTTTCTTGAAGTGTATTTGTGGTGGTTCTATGTTTGCCAAATTTTATTTGCCTGCTGGAAATTAGGATTTTGGGAGAAGAAGGCAAAACAGGCTCATTTTCAAGGTAAACATGTAGTTTAACACACAGTAAGGAAAAAAAAGGGAAAAAAAGAAAAAAAAAGAAACTTTCAAAACTCTTCTCCTCCCCCCACAAGTGTTCACTTTCACTTTCCTACAATCAACATAGAGGCAAAACTTGTGACATTCAGTCAGTTTCAACATTTAAATATAGTCTTTCATCTATTCTTCAGGAGAGGAGTCTCTTGTTCTCTATGGAATTCTGCCACTGACAACCTATGTCATGGGTTGGCGCTGGTCAAATGCCAGTGCACCCATGAGTGTATGGTTTTTTAATAAACTACTGTGAGATGTGATCAAGAACAGAGCAGAGCAGGCCTATAACTTGAAATAGGAGAAAACATTTATTAACCTACATAACAACAGACAATAGATAACAACAGACAATAGACACAGAAAGAAAACCCAATCACCCAAAGGCAGAAAAGAAAACCTCCCAGAACACTTTTCCTCCTCCTCCCAATTTCCATCTCTTACATGCTCAACAGTTGTCACCAGCACATACTCTCATATTTACTTGCTTAAACCTTCCACAACCCTGGGCTCCTAATCCAAGCCATTATCCTTTAAAAACCCAATCTTCAATCCATCCAGAGAAAGAAAAAGGAGTCTCTCTCGCACCACAGACCCCCCACAGGAAACACAGGTCCATCCTCCCGTGTTCCCATATCACCCATGGCACCACCCAGAAAATTCTACCATGGTGACCCCCTCCTTCCATGTCCAGCGCTCTCACCACTGTTCATGGACTAAGCTAGATAGGGCTTTTTTAAGGATGTTTGGCCAAGTACCAAAAACCAGCCATCTTCTCTTATTGGGACAGCAGTCCCCCCCAAATTTACCCCTGGGGTCGAGGGTTCCAAAAACAGGCCACAGAGTCTTTGGCTTTGAACCAAAAAGCATCCACCCAATACAGTCTCATTTATATTTAGGAGAGTCAGGGTCTGTCTATGGCTCCCATTACGCAAGAGATGTCCAACCCAAAAGCCACTCCTCTTCATCTCTGGCAGTTGGGGGAGATTCTTTTCATCTTCCTTTATCGTCTTGGTCCCAGGCTGTTCTCTCTCGTCTAAACCC
>VZDJ01004378.1:23578342-23606326 GCA_008694505.1 Cyanoderma ruficeps
GGTTTAGAAAGACAGGTATCTGCCAGGGAAACTGGGGTTCCCCTTAGAATAGAGGATGTAAACCCCTCACCCCCCGCCAAGTTCTAATTTTGCAATTAATGGCTCTCAGGCAACGATTTGGGAGTAGGAATAACAGCTTTTTACTAAGAATATAAGAATACAAATGTGGTAGAAAAGAAAAAGGAAACAAAACAAAACAAAACAAAACCACCCCACCAAACCAGCAAACCAACAAACAACAATTTTGAAAAGTCCTGACAGGGTCAAAGCTACAACCTTGTTAGTCAGGGTGTGGAAAGCAGTCCAAAAGTGAGTCCTCCTGGAATGGCAGGTACAGCTCCGCTGAGGCAGAAAATGATCCAGTAGCAGAAAAGAAAGGGGTCCTGAGGTGGTGAGAAGGGTCCAGCCTTCCTCCCGTAATCGGATGAAGCAAGACACTGTGCTGGTTTAAAGTCCCAGCTTTATCCAGGTGAGAATGGCTGGCTCCTCCCACGGGGTGGAGCATCACACAATAGGTACGCTAGGGGCTTGGGAAGACTGTTAATGGGCCATTATGGAGAAAGATAAGAACAATGTTCTACCTGATACTGACCGTTGGCCCATTATCAAAAGGCACCCACCCCCAACTGTTTTTCAGCAGATGAAATTGAATAGACTATAACCCAGGACACTGTTATGCTGAGTCTTCTCTATGCTCCATCAATTTGTCTGTTTTCATTCTGGGAAGAGCCAGTGCTTTGGAAGTCCCATCTCCTGGCAGGATGAGTTAAAACTTGCCCAGACTTGCCACGGTCATATGATCTTGGCCGGGAGACAGCGAAGAAAATGAAGAAAAGCTGCGGGAATGGGGGAAAAACTCAGGCAGGTCTCAAAGCATTCCTGTTGATGAAAGGCTCCTTGCCCCCACCCCTCGGTCTCATTCAGGGTGGGCCCAGCTCGGAGCGGCTGAAGGCTGCAGGCTCCCCTCTCCCTGCTGGGGAAAGGGCTCAGGCCCATGGCCAGGCCTCGGGGCAGCTCCTCCCATAGGGGGAGCGGCAGGGTGTTTCCAGCTGCTAAAAACCGATCCAGCGGGGGGCACATCACCTCCTCCCCTGGCCTGGGAGTCACCGGGCCAGGCAGGCCTCCCGTGAAAGCCCGGGCCCAGGCCCCTCCAAAGGGAGAGAGCCAGGACTGCCTTACCTCCTTTGAAGGTGGAAAGAAAAGAGAGCGATTCCAGGCTTCCTTCTGAATTTTTTTAAGGCTGTGTGTGTCCCAGAGGTGTATCTCTCCATGCAATTGGCTATTCTGGTTGTCAGTTAAAAAGAAATCAACAATTGCACCTCACCATCTGTGCTAAACTAACACAGTATTTTAAAATAAATATTATGCCTCCATAATCTCCATGCAGATATAACACAAATATGAAAAAAATAGGAAACTATTTAAATCTACCAAATGTTAATGATTGAAAAACTATTTTATTACCTAACTTGAAAATTTACAAATCTTCGTTCATATACAGTACCTGCACATTGACAAAGTGAAAAGACAGCCCTGCATTTTTTCCATATAAATGTTATATATTATAATTTAACAGGTTTATTGCTAAAAATTGATAAAATAATTTTACTATTTAAAAAGAAAAAGGATTTTTATGTTTAAAATGCTGGGTTTCTTTACAAATAACTGTTTTGCTATTTTATACAATCCCAGAAGTCTTCAAAAGGCTGTTGTTCTATTTGCCATTTACTGTGTTCTCTGGATTAGACAGAAGAACATCTTCCTGAAAGAAGGCAGAGTTAAAAACCTCTGGTCCCAGCAATAACTATTACTGAGAATCTTTTCATACACCTAAATGGGAATGGGTAGAGAATAATGAGCAGAACACTCTTCTAGAACTAAGTGTTCCCATTAAAAATCCCAATTCTCCCACTGACTGAATGACTAAGTGATACTGGGCAATGCCATTTTCTTCATCTGCCAAGCTTTACCTAGGAAATAATTCTACTAACATGTTCCATACAGTGTTGTAAGGTCTCAAAATGAAAACCATTAGAAGAACAATGCATTCCTAAAAGCTGTCACTAAAATGGTCAGATGTAATTAAAATGCTGCTCTGTGTTATGAAATTCAGACATTCTCACTATTATCTTTTTTTTTCCCTTATTCATCCTTCTCAATACACACCCACGCATGATTTTTGTGTGTCTAAAACCATGACTATGAATCTGTCCCACACTCCTGTGGGTCGAATGGCCTCCCCACTATGTACCTGTAAAAGATCTCAGCCCTCTCAGCAGGAACTTGAACATGGATTTTCTGTTCAGCTAGCATATAAGAAGGGAAGCTTTCAGAACCTATCACTAGTCACTGCTTAATAGACCCAAGCCATGGTCACAAGTGTCGATGACTGTGACGTAAGTACCTTTCTTGCTTGCTTTTGATTTGAAAATGTTTCAAGACTGATCCTATGTTGATTAGAAATGCCATGAGAACCTATTATATTTGGAAGCAATGGCAGATTCTGTGTCATTTGTTACCAGAGCAGATGACTATGCCCCAGATGATGCATCATAAGGCAGAAAATGTAAAGTAAATCCTACATGCCCTTCCTACCTCAATACCCACAGCTCCTTTTCAGTATAGAACTAAACAGTACTACAAATATAGTAGAGGCTGTTGCTTAATCCCTGTGCTCTTGGCAAAACCTCTGCTATTGTGTTTGGAAAATGACAGTTGGTAAACACTGAGAATTTTTGTGCAATAGACTTCTGCATGAGGAAGCGAAAACTGGCTGTAAATCTGAGGGTTATTTTATTCCATGTGTAATCAATACTCTATCTTCAGCATGCCTGGGGTCCATGATCAGCCGTGGAGCAAGTACAAGTCTCCACAGATTGGAGAAATGCCAGTTTGATCTCTAGAAGGAAACCAGACCAAGAGAGTGATTCTTCTTCCAGGGCATTGGCACTGTCAGCCACATTACACAGTTTTTCACCCTCTTGTAAGCTGAGACCCCTTTTCTTCCTTCCTCTCCCATGTAGTGCTAGCAACAGAGTATGGAGGGAATTTCAGTAGTGGTGCAACTCACTTTACCTCTACTCATTTCTTCTTTGCAGTACAAAATCCATTCTGAAAGAGTCCAAAGGAGACCTGCTGTGTTGGATTTCTGGATGGCAATTGACCCAGATTTTGTAATGCAAAACTTTGCACAGTGCCTTCTTATTAAAAAAATTTCCTTCTGTGGGTTGAGATCAGTATGTCTAAAGTGAGTAGCAATTGAGGAGATTAGGCAGACTTTAAGACTGAGTATTTTTCAGTATCTTTCCATTTTTTCTTCTCACCCTTGTGCAATGTTATTTTCTTAGAAATCTGCATTGCCGTAACTAGTTTTGAATAGTTGTTCCCAGATCAGTTTTCTCTCTAGCACTTTCTTCCTTTGATGTATTTATAAAATACCTTATGCTCCTTAATTCTTTCCCCTGACAGAAATAGTTTGCTACACATTACTTCACTGTCAATGTTCCTGCAAAATTTTACACTTCTAAGTCACATGCAAATTTTCTGAGATTTATTAAAAAACCCCAACACCCTATGCAAAGAGAAGGAGCTCATTATTTAAAAATAAATAAATAAATAAATAAATAAATAAATAAGGATGGGGGAAGCTACCAGAACTTTCCATTTTTAGTAAAAGGTCCATAGACTAGGGCTGCAAATTACACAATTTCATAAATTACTTGCTCTGGACTACTTGCATCCTAAACTGGAAGAACATTATGTTGCATCCTGCATACTTTCACACAGAATAGCAGAGAAATTGCTTCTTGGTGCTTGTAGCATCATATAGCATTTCATCATTACCATATTTGCTGTATCAGCCTTGAAATTGCTTGAAGATTCAACAACATTTTTGCTAAAATTTCAGTCCTGCCTACTTGAGAACTAAGTTTATCAAGTTCCCTGCCAGTTACATGAAGTTAAATCATGTTTCCACTCTGACAACCCCTGAGGAAACCTTTCTTTTTTTTCAATGTTTCATGGCTTTTGTAGGTTTCATGGTACAGTTTCTAAGTACATCTAGGTTTTGAGAGACTATCAAAGCAGCTATCTGTCCNAGTTCTTCTTTTGGTCTTCTCTTTTCCCAAGAATATTGTATCTTTTGCCAAGTTAGGTAAAGAAAGGTGTATTTAAATAGCGAGAAAAGTCATGCAACTCTGTATGAAATAGCTATTCTGTAAGTAATAAATTGAGCTTAAATTGCAGATGTTCTTCTGCTTTCACATGTAATTTGCTTCTCAGCATGGGTGTGTAAATTCCGAAATCCACAGTTCTTCAGGAAAGCTGGCTGCTTTCAAATAAGTTTATTTAATAAGAGACTATTTGAAAAATTACTTTTCAGAGGGTACTATCAAAAAAGGACATTTGCACCAATAATCTAACAATTTTGTCATATAGTATATTATTGAATTTCCATTACAACTGATGGCAGCAATTAGAGGATGTCTCACAGAGGACGATAGGAAGTTTATTAGCTGATGCCTTTGCTGAAACTAAGGCACAAAAATTCACAGGAACATACCTACTTATTATCTCACGCCTTAAATGAGATCCTTCATCTTATTTTCGTCAGAGTAAACACAATTCTGCTGAATTTTCTGAGATTGAACTGTCATTGTATTGAGTCCTTCATGTGTTAAAACCTGAACAATTAATGATGAATTGCACCTGAACCTGCTGTCCCAATGAAGTTCTGTAGATAATTTAAAGATGGATAGGCACTAGTAACATCTTTTTTGAGCTCAAAAAAGTGATACTTTTATGGAAAAGCTTTTGTTTTCTTTTGCTTCACTTCAACTCTTTTAACTAAGTGCTCTTTTCTTCCAATACAGGTATTAGAAGTATCAGTAGATAAGACAAAGAAAGTGAGATCAGATATTGATGCTAAATGAATTTCAGTTAAGTAACTGCTGGTGAAAAAATTTTCACAAAATGCTTTGAAAACCATAAGTGAGGAATATCATGTAGGAGGGAATACTTCTGTTAAATTAAGAGAGATGAATCCTTCTCAGTCTTTTCCTTTTATTGGTTAGTGTGCATCGTCCACAGCCCCATCAAGCATCTTAACGCTTGATTTTGGGGTTGTTAAAATTTCATGCTTTGGTGACTAGAGATTATCAAACACCCCAGATTTCTCATTCTATATTACTTTTTCAAGTTTTTTACTATACCCAGGTATTAGGTCAGATATATTATCTTTTGGGTGTTCTGATTTGCCACCTTTCTTATTCAGGGGTAAGTTTTCACATGCTGTTCTTCTGAGAAATACCTTAGATCCTTTTCCAGCCATGGCCAGTGTGCAATGTAGAGAGAGTTGAAAGGAAGAAGGGTCAGAAAGATGTTTTTCCTACAATTTTTTGGGGTGGGGTCATCTGAAGGATCCATTGTGTATAAACTTCTGGAAACATTCGAAAAAGATGAAAAACTCATTTTCTCTTGCCACACAAGGTTTCTTTTTTTCTGTCCAAGCTCGCCAGAGCAGATCAATACTTTGTGATATAAAAGGGTATAAAAGGGTATATGTCAATACTGTGGCAGTGTGTTCTCATGTTTTGGACATTTGCTCCAAATACATGTAATGTACTTCTTATTCCATAATTTTAGAAACAACTTCTGAGAATTTACTAAGCTGTGTAACTGGAAGTGCGAGTCAAATATAACTGCTGCATTTCTCTTTGTGTGCTTCATGACTTAAAGTGAATGTAAAAGAAAAAACTGCAAAGTCATCTTTGCAGCTACAGTTTTATAGGAATAAGTTAAAGCAACTTGACTGTGATTGCACGGGAGAAAGTTTAAACAGACTGAATCAGGTCAGATTTTAACCCTAATAAAATAAAACCGAGATTTACTTTTAGAATTTTATGTACTACATTCTCATGCAGCAGAACTGTCCCAAACCTAAACAGAAATAGTAAATGGAGAATTAAAAATTAAAGTTGTACTAGTTTGAAAATTTACAATTCATTCTAAAAAGGATTAGGTGTACAGCTAAAAGCTAAAGCAGAAGATAGAATTAATAGCTTTTGGCTTTGGTATTTGCCCTCTCCATCTTTTACACTGTTTCAAAAAAGAGGCAGAAATTGCTTTCTTTCTCTTATTTCATATGGTAAATTTCCTTTGTATTTATCCATTTTCTCCATCTTCTTTTCATGTTTTAAAATGTTTCACACAGAACACTCCCACTCTCTGAGCCTTGTGTAGTATCACAGTTTCAGTAAGAGGAAGCAGAAAAGATTTGCTGTGTGCCAGAACTTTGACGGTCCAGTTCCCTAGGACCTTTTTTCTTCTCTTCCTCTTTTAAAATGCTCCATGATGTGAGACAGAATGGCAAAAAGTGGATAGGAGGGAATGCCTTAGCACTAGTAGCATGATAGATTCATGCCTATTTCTATTTCTTCCCTGGCTTTGATAGAAACTTCACAACTCTGAGTGACTCAGTCATCCTGAACTTAGTTTCTCATATGTAAGAAGACACTATTGTTTTGTCTGCACAGACAGTCATTGCACAGGCAGGTAAATCTCCACATGGCTTGACATGAGTGATGCACACTGCGGAGGTGTAGGCAATATTTCTTTCAACTGCCAGAAGAGAAAGTAGTAGAGAACTCACAGTTTGCTTTTTTATGTTTATGAAATTTTCAGTTAGGCCCGGTCTGTGAACAAGTCTGGGGATGTAATAGTTCCAGACAGAAATGCCCTATGTTCTTGGAAACAATGGTGGTTTATCATAGGGAAAGCATTTTAAATTGGTGTTTGAGTTCTCTTCTTTCCCTTCATCATTTTGCTTACAAGGGGTTTTTGAGCAGCTGTAAATTTTAAGGACAGATTTTAAGACATAAGGATCATCTGGTTTGATCTTTGCCTAACACAGGCCATAAAATTTCACCAATAATTCCTGTAGTGGAACATATCATCTTCCCTTAAATTGTAAGTGAATACTGTCAAGCTCAATAATTTGTGGTTTACTAGAGCATAAAAACATCCTGTCTCAATTTAAGGAATCCTGGAGATAATGAATTTCCTTCTTCCTTGGCAATTGATGATTACTGTCACTGCAAACCAGTTGTTTCTAATTACTGTTCTGAACCAAAACCAAATACAGGCCTGCCATATGATACTGGTGAGTATGGCCTGAGAGTCTGTCTCACACCCACAACAAGGAACAAAATATTCTGCTTTCTATCTCTGCATATGTCCTTTGTCTGCTGGCCTTTTATAACTATGTTTTAAGGGTTTTATGCTATGGTTGGCTCCAGTTCAACCCTTACTTGACTCTTATCCTGTTTAATACTAAACCACACTCAAATTCATTCCTTTCTCAGGCTTCACAAAAGTGGTCCCAGATCACAGGAAAGAGAAGGCAGGACTAATCTGGTATGTCATGGGATATAACAGATAGTGCACTGTGTGATGATGGTGCTTTTTACTCACCGAAGATTATGTGTTAGGAGAAAAACTATGGTAGCACAAGGCAGCTATCTGCCTGGTGAGCCAAGCACCTGCCAAACATAAACTAACTGACTTTCTGTGTAAGTCACACTGGGACTTCAACTGCCAGGCACAACTAGTCATTTCTGAGCCTGCCTGACTGACAGAGGGCATCAGACACAGGGCATCACAGAGCATATCACAGAGTGTCTCAACACGGTGAATTTCAGAAATAGTAGTGCTGTAACAGGGAAACTTCAAACTGAAAAAAAGAAATGCAACAGTCATAACAAGTCCATTCCCAATGTATTTCCATAGTCTTTTGACTCTTAACAAAGAAAGGAACAAATCTCCTAACCTCTCCCACAACGAAATCCTACAGATAGGGTTCCTTTATTCTCTTTATGAGTTGGCAATTTTCTGTTTTCAGTATTAATATATCTGTAATTTGCAAAATCATATATTTGCCTTAGAAACAGAGGTTTTAAAGTATTGCCACAAAGTCTATCTCAATAGTGTAGTAGCTACATTAACAAACCAAGGTGTCTAAATCTGTGTGCACTGATGAGGGTCAAAATGCTATTTTGGGAGAGTCAAAGTCTAAATAGAAGAAAAAACAAATGTTAATTAACAAATGTTAATTATTGAAACTAATGGTAAGATTATTACTTAGCAACATAAATATTAGTTACTATATAGTGTATAGACCCCATATTATGTTTAAAAAAAGAAAAATGGAAGTAAGGTTGCTAGTGCCATAAAATTGTGGAAAATTTAAAGTGAATCACAACTAACTGTTGTGCTTTTATGCAGAAATATCAGGATATTAATATCTTAGAAAACAGATGAATATATTCTTTCCTTCTTTTAGTCCACCAAATTTGCTTATTGCACAAGTGTGAACTACTGTATCACTCTTTCAATATATGAAGGAGTGCAACATCTACTGAGGAATTTACAGCAATGAAACAGTTACAGGAGCACAGGACTTGGCCTTTCTCTAAATGCCTGTGCTGCATAGCTCAAATATTGACTTAACTACAAACACTGTTGGCCTGTAATTTTAGACATCAAGACCAAATATATGAAATATGTCTTGGAAAATAACCCTGAAAGCAGCAATAGTACATAAGTGACTATTCTGTACAGAAAGGAATAATAATATTATTTTTAAAGAACACTTGAGCTAAAATTCATTTATATAATTTTGCTTTTTCAAAAAAAGAGAAATGGAAAACAACTCAAGATCTGCTTGTTAATGCTAAGTCCTTCCCAAAGAAAGGGGAACCGAATTTTTTGCATAGTAAAATAATCATCCAGATGGCAAAAACAACCCACCCTGAAAACAGTAAATGTTAAGATGAAGGCTATGTTTCTTGAGGTCATCATCAGTAACAGTTTCATAACAACTCTTACAAGCTCTCAGTTGCAAGGATACCAAAACAGTTTAGTGAACTTTAGCCAAACTGCATTGCTAATCTATTATTATAGAAATGTGTGACTGCAGTACAGTCCTGGATTTATGATTGACCTGGCCCTGTTTGACATGAAAATACCAGAAAAGAAATAGCAGTTCAGTTTTGTGATTTGTTTTTTTTTTTTCATAGAACTCCTCTGCTTTCAGAATTCATTATTACATAAATGCAGATAATGTTGGAAATATTTTAATGAAGACATTCCTGTGTTACATAAAATCATCCTCTGATTTACATTATTTTTTTCATACATAAAGAAGAGGAAAGGTTATGGCAATTTACTATATACAAACTATTAAAAGGCTAATCGCCTTGGTGAACTGAGATTTAAGTAGTAACCCCCTTCTCTAAGGTAGTATGTACATCTATTTTGTGGCCATTTGTGCAAAATAATACATGAAACTATTTAATCTACAGTTTAAAGTGAATGCAAGGACTCAGAAACAAGAACTTGAAATATAGCTGTTTTGAAGCAAAATAAGAATGGACGTAACATAAAAGAGCATGATATTTGATATTGGAAGACATTATAAATAAAATCTGATCTGACCACTGAATAACTCAAAACACTGCAGACATGAACATGACAAAATGTCGTGTGGAGCTGCAAATGCATAAGATAAGCAATTATTTAAGGTAATTTATGAAGAAAAGTCAAATCAGAATGGGGAAAATGGGAAAATAAGGCTTACATTCATGCAATCAGTGCCAATTTGCAAACGAATTAAAATTACCATGTGTATTTTTCTGTCACTACAGTCTAATACAAAATGAGTCCACATTAATTCTAGGTCATGAATGACAAAAGCTCTCTAAATCAGAAGGGGTCTCTCTGTGCCTAGCAAAACTTACAAATATAGATAGAAAGGTATTAACAACTACTTCCTCATAGTAAAAAAACTTTCTAAATAACTCTCTCCCCCTATAATCTGTAACAGAGTTGCTGGCAGGTATTATTCCTAGGAATGCACTGGCAAAGGTATCAGTTACTTTAGAATCTCATATACCTTAATTTTTTGCATTGTGCAACACTTTTACATCGTGGAACAATCACAGCTAGTGAACATCACAAGTTTTCAAATATTTTAAAATTTCAACCAAGCTAGTAGACCAAAAAATGCATATAGTCACAGAAAAAGGAAAACCTCCAAAGATTACATTTTTCTGCACTTATGTTGATTCAACTGACAAGAACAGCAAATTCAAAATTCTTGCTGTAAATATTTTTGAAAATTTAATGACCGTATGCTTTTTTAACATAAAAATTATACAATTCCCCTTAAATTCCAGATGAAACATAGAAAACTGACTACAAAACTAGTCAGATTTTTTTAACCTGAAAAATATATGTACCATAAAAATATAAGCATATAATTCATAATTCAAAAAAAGCAATACACTACTCAGACATAAGTAGCTAGAGGTTCTTGTGAAGGTTTCTTGAACTATATCTGGAACTAAACCTTGTAAAACATATGCAGAACTCCCATTGAAATCAATGACTGGATTCCAGTTGTACTCCATCTGCCAGCAATGCAAGGCAACTACAAATCTAATTTCAGAAAATCAGTCTGTAATCATCTGTCTGAAATGCTATATTTGATGTAAGGTGTATTAACTATATATTAGAATCTGTAAAGTATTGGGATGAAAATCTTCATCTCTGTACTTTAAACAGTGACAGTCCTCTATTTGGAAGAGAATAATTTCAGTCAGGGACAGTTTTGTCAAAATATTTTGACATATAACTCTGTGTTGCTTATTAAATTAAAAAAAAAAAGGCAAAAAACAAGAGTAAACTTCAGAATGACATTATTACATTTTACAAAATGCTATATCACAAAGGCAGTACAATATTAACCCCCCTTATACCCATTCAAAATCTTTTCAGAAAAAAATAATGGGTTTAATATATGGAAAAATCATTCTATTGTAGACACTGAAAATTTAGTAATATTTGTTTTGAACTGTTTTTATGTCATCAGATAGAGCCCTGAGAAAGATAGCAAGCAGCAATTTCTTTTTTGGAAGTTATAAATGGCAAAATAGTGTAGATGTCTTTTAAATGACATAGTAAAATACCCAGAAGGATAAACACCACAGCTCTAGGAAAAGAAAAATACTCTGTGTGTAATAATTTTGAGCATGCCACCGTTGAAAAAATACAGTCATTTATGTTCAAGGTAATTAAACTGGTGAAACTGGTGAAAGAGATGGTCTAAGGTAAGTTTAGAGAAAAAGTCCTTTGGATTAGAGACTTCTGTTCTAAAATGCATGTTTCACTTGCACTGTAAATGAAAATGTCTATCATTACCAAAGATCTTTTATTACAAAACCAGAGTTTCATGGGATGAAAATTGATATTAATAATTTGTTTGTTTGTTTACTTATTTTTAGCAGAACAAACAATCACAAGAATGCTAGAAATTTAACAAGGAAGGTTCAGATAAGATTAAAGAAAATATATGCCACACTGTGTTGTGTTGATCTTGGCTGGACACTAGCTTCCCAAAGTTGCTCTACCTGTCCTCTCCCCAGCTGAGCTGGGGAGAAAGCACACAGCCAAAGGCTCTTGGGTTGAGAGAAAGACAAGAACAGCTTTCTGTTGTGGACAAAACAGACTCAATTCATGGAAATTAATTTAATTCATTAAGTAAAGTATTAATATTTTTTATCAAATCCTAGTAGGGTAATGAGAAGTAAAACCTAAACTTCAAAACAACTTCCTTCCACCCTCCCTTCTTCCCAGGCCCAACATCAACCCTGATTTGGCTCTGCCTCCTGTCCCAGTGGTGCAAGGGGTCAGGGAATGGGGGTTGCGGGCAGTTTATCACACGTTTCTGCTTGTCCTTCCTTCTCTCATTCTTCCCCTGCTTCAGCATGGGGTCTTTCCCATGGGAGACTCCTTCACAAACTTCTCCAGTTTGGTTGCAACCTTCCATAGGTTGCAGTTATTCAGAAGTAGCCTGCTGCAGCATGGGTCCCCCATGGGGTCCCAAGTCCTACCAGCACAGGTTCCTCTCTCCACAGGGCCACACGTCCTGCCAGATGCCTGATCCAGACAACCCAAGGAGACACTGCCTTCTATGGATGCATCCACTTACTCTCTAGTGGGGTCCTCCATGGGCTGCGGGGATGTATCTGCTCCACCACAGACCATCCGAAGGGCTGCAGGGGAATCTGTGCTCCAGCACCTGGAGCACCTCCTCCCCATCTTTCTTCTCTGACCTTGGTATCTGCAGGGCTGTTTCTCTCATATATTCTCATTCCTCTCTCCAGCCAGTGTTGCCTAGCATGTTTTTTCCCCTTCTTAAATGTTATCCCAGAGGCCTTGGCCGTCCATGGCCTTGTAGCAGTCTTGGAAATAGCTGGAATAGGCTTTGTTGGACATGGGGGAAGTTTCTTGCAGCTTGTCACGGGAGCCACCCTTGTAGTCCCACCACTGCCAAAGTTTTGCCACGCAAACTTAATGCAATCACACAAAATCATTCAGACTACTATTTGTTTAGCACTAGATATAGCAGTAATTCGCTGGATTAGCTGCACAGGTCTGAATTTTTCTCCAAAGTAAAGATTAGGCAAAAAGAAATAGAAATTATATAGCTTTGAGATACTGATTTGGTAAATTACATTTATTTATATCCTTACACAACTGGAAATATGCAGAAAATAATGATTCTGAGTGTGTAGAGGAATGTAAAGCCTATCTTAGCAGTCTAAAGTGCAAGTTGAAGCTCTAAATTTGAATTTCAATCTGTCAGTATCATACAATTGAATCTGTGTTAGTAATACATATGTATGTATGTATGTATGTATGTATGTATGTATGTATGTATGTATAGAATACAAATCAGCCAGTAGAACAACTGCTAAATGCACAATTTGAAGACAAATAGTCTACAAGTTTGAAGTGATAAAAGCGCTTAGGGAGTGCTCAGTTTTTCAGGGATAGAAAGACAATAATTTTCTAATTATATGTTAATTTTTATGAACATAAATGGATAGAAAATACTGCAAATGATCAAATGATAATCATGTTTTATATTTGAAATAGTCATCAAGGAACTGAAGCAGGTAATTAAATTGACTCATTAGCTTTCATCAAATTTGTAAAAGTATATAATAAAGTCAGTCAGAAACATGAATTTGGGGTATACACTGTTCCCTGGAAATTGCTGAAATTATATTGTTATAAATATATATGTGAGACTATTCATGTATGTAAATTCCAGAGAGCTGTTTATTATGCAATTCCATTCAGTTCAGCAATGTTAGCCCAGATGACATTCATTGAATGCCTAGGTTTATATGAAGGACTATCTTATCCCACCCCAAACCAGTCATAATGCAGGCTGTCTGGCACCTTTCACCACAATATTCCCCTAATGCTGAAGAAAAGCAGGAACACTGTGACCAGGGCAGACAAACAAGGTGTGTGTGGACACAGTGCACAATGCACTGTGCACAGTGGTGTGTGTGTGTAAGGACATTTCTTTGAAGGAGGAGCATTCCACTGGCTGTGCAGAGAGACTTGAATCCCACATAACCCAGCAAATGGGCACCCTTCTGTCAGCATCTGCACAGGCCAGGGGCACTACCTGACCTGTGCTCTGGCTGGAAGGGCTGCACCATCTACCTAGTGGTGGCCAATACCTGCTCTCAGAAGGATCTGCTGAAAGGAGAAGCTGCATTGCACATCGCAGGCTTTAAGAAGTGCCTTGACCCTTCTGCTGGGTTGGGGACTGGCAGCAGTCCTGCCTGCAAAAGCCCTGCCCAGGTTTGCCAGTGACACAGCATGGAGCTCTCTGAGTAGCAATCAAGAGGGATTAGCGAGTTCTGGGAGAGGTAGTAAGGCAATCTAAAGTACAGGCACTTTTCTCATCAGTCCTCCCAGTCAGAGGGCAAGGCTTTGAAAGGGATGGTCAAATGTGGTGAACCAACAGTGCTAGAGGAGCAGCGCCATAGCAGGGCTAGCTACTTACACCATGGGACCAACTTTGAGAAAACTGATCTGCTGAGGGCTGATAGGGAACATTTGTCAAAGAAGTGGAAGATCACCTTTGGTCATAGGCTTGCCAAGCTGGTGAAGAGGGCTTTAATCTAAATTTGCTGAGGGAGAGGAACCTCAACCCATCCCACCCAGTTTGATGCCAGTGCTTGCAAGAGATGCCCAGAAAGCTTGGAAAGGGATCACAGGTCAGGCAGGAGAGGAGCACAAAGGAATTCCTGCCTCTTCAGTCAGAAAACAGTCTTCATCTAGAGCTCAACTTAAATGCAAGTGCACATAGCGTGGGAAATAAGAGGAGCTAGAGATGTGTGCTATGTATGACCTTACTGGTATCACAAAGACATGGTGGGATGGCTCTTATGACTGGACCATTGGAATAAAATCATACAGGCTCTTTAGGAAGGACTGGCAGGGGAGACAAGGAGGGGATGCCATGCTTTGTCAGTGACCAGCTGGAGTGCATGGAGCTCTGATTGCCTGGGGACAGATGAGAAACTGACCAAGAGACACCAAGCTCTGTGGTGCAGTGCACATGCTGGAGAGAAGGAATGACATCCAGAAGGGGCCTTGACAGACTGGAGAGCTGGGCCCATGTGAATCTCATCAAGTTGAACAAGACCAAGTCTGCAAGGTCCTGCATCTAAGCCAGGTCAATCCCAAGCATAAATACAGGCTGGGGAGAGAATAGATCAAGACTAGCCTTGGTGGTAGAGGGAGGGGATTTTTCTCTTCTGCTCTTGTGAGACCCCACTCGGAATGCCGCATCCAGCTCTGGGCTGAAGACGGGCTAAGAGCTGGGGTTGTTCATCCTGGGGAAGAGAAGGCTCTGGAGAGACCCTATAGCACCTTCCAGTACCTAATGGGAGCCTGCAGAGAACTGCAGAGGGACTTTTACAAGGGCATGTAGTGATAGGATAAGGAGGTATGAATTCAAACTGTAAGAAGGCAAGTTTCCATTAGATATTAGGAAGAAATTCTTTACTGTGATAGTGTTGAGGCACTGGAATAGGCTGCCCAGAGAAGCTGTGTATACCCCATCCCTGGAAATGTTCAAGGCCAAGCTGAATGCAACCTTTGTGCTAGCTGGTGTAATGAAACGCATCCCTACTCATGGCAGGGAGTTGAACAAGATGATCTTTAAGGTCCCTTCCAACCCAAATAATTTTATAATTTTCTAAAATAACCGCCCTTCTGAATTTTTTTTTCCATTTTACTTTGAAATTTCACATTTCCACTCCCTGGGTAGAATTTGGCTTTCTTCTTATACAGGACTTATTTGATCTTGGCAGTAAGTGTTCCATAGTCCATGTAAAATATTATAAAATAAAACCAAATTTGAAGATGGATATGTCAACTGGCTTAATGGGACGACAGGAAATGATCCAAAGATTTTTATTGTGTATTTTAAATTATGTGAATTTTAAACTAAAATAAAATATAGATAGCTGTGACAAATGAGGAAGTAAGGAGCATAAAGTTTCATAAAGAATACTTTTAGCATCCTAAAACCAGGTCAAACAAATATACGGTAAGTGTAGAGGCAGATAAACAGCAGAGTGCACATAGTCTTTAATCACCTTCTACATTCTAAATTCTGAAAGGAAAAAAAATTATCAGAGATATTAAAGTACAAACATCAATAAATGCTTCAAAACATTGGATTTTTAATATTGTTTTATTTTTTAAGAAATACTCTCTGTCAACCTATTTTTCCTATTTTCTTCTCAAAACACAGTAATGCTCCTAAGACCTACAAGTTGCAGGGGAGGTACAGTCAACCACCAAGTGTGGATAAAGATCAGTTGAGAGAACCCGCACAAGTTCCTATGAGCAAAATAAATCTGGTACAGTATGAGTGGAAATTAATTTCACCCCCCCACACAGGTCTTGTAGTAGCCTGGACAGCTGTGTATATTACTCTGTTTCAAATCTCTATCCTCTAAGTATTTATATATAAAAAAAAGAGTCAATAGAAATTGTAGCTATTGGTAACTAAACTCATAAGAACTCAAAGAATACATTAGTCTACTCTCAGCATTCAGAGCTCTGGGCTTAAGTACTTGTCAGAGTGATACCACAGAGGTCAAAAGATGCAGAGTTGCGTTAATAAATTATTACAAAGATAAGATAATATATTTCATACATGTGTTTCCATCAGGAGCTGATGAGTCTAAATATTACACATTATTACTGAAGCATTCAAATAACATCGTATGAAAAAAAATACAACACAAAATATATTAAGGCAACTAGCACATTTGCTGAAACAAAAACTATTTATAATATCCAGGATTAGGAAAAAACCCACAACAAATAAACCACAAAAATTGTCTATTTAGAAAAGGTTTTTTTTGTTTTGTTTTTGGTTTTGAGGTTTTTGTTTTGGTTTTTTTGGGGGGTTTTTTTTCTGCATTAAATATGTGCTAATCAGCAGTCCTAGCACTTTGGTCATTTTAGAAAACACATGGTTGACAGACACTTAGGAGAAGAACATTATAGAAAAAGAAAGCAGTGTATCTAAAAAAAAATTTTACATTTACAGCTTCTAAGTACTGTCCATTTATTTACTTTGTAGTCTGCCCATTCCAGGACTGCTTTGAATTTTGCAGAACTGAGCTCTATGCAGAAATAATATAATTATTTCTCCATTCAGTTCTTTTAATCAGAAGTATTAAACAGACTGATCTGAAAAATAGGAACATGGCAACCCAGAAATTACGCATGTGCTCTCTAGTAAAACAGTCTCTAGCACAGAGTTAGAAATCTTGTTTGGTAACTGAGACAACTCAATTCTGCAGCTTTGTTTTGGACTTACAGCAATATGTTGGAGAAAGGTTTGAGATACACTACCACATCTTAAATGGAAAAAAAAATGACTTAACCACATAGTTGTAAAATTCTCATGTTTTGCATTCCTTCCTTTTTTTTTTTTTAATTTTATTTTACCTGGAGCCCAATATTTTATTAACTATATAAAGCAGATGAGTTTTATCTATGTCCCAAAGTTCTCAGCGAGGAAGTAGGATTTACAGTTTCCTGCTCCAAAACAGTATGGTATGGGATTTGAAAACCTACTTGCTATATGAAAATAGGTACTAGCTGGCTATTGGGAAACAGTGTCTAGCCAGAGACTAAAATATCTGGTTCCTACCTGTTGCTTCTGTTATGCTTTTTTTGGTAGTCATGATTTCAGGAGGCTTAAGACACTGAATCCAATCGGTGAAATAGGCAGGAGAAAGTCTTGCTGAAAATGCCCCCAGGGTTAGGTGTGAGGCTGGGATTTGAGCGTCTCGCACAAGCAGGACGTAAGCAGTTCTGACATGCCTGCTGGCAGGAACTCGGTGGACTTAAACATCACTGGGGCAACTACAGGGTAACAGCAGGTAAGTAGGGGGTTTAAGGATCTTAAAAGCAGATAAAAGCTGCTGAAAGAGAATCAAAATTAAAAACCCATGTGTAGAAGGTAATTTTTAAAATGGGACTTAGCAGTTTTTGAAAATATCATCCTGATATTATATATAAACTAAATTTAAAAATACAGCATAAAGGCAAATATATTTCCTCTGTTCTACATTATCATAAAACTTTTTTTAACAGATTAAATGCTCAATTATATAATTTTTTACAGCAGCTTCACAGCAAGGAAACTCCATCTGCATAAAGCTAATGTAACAGAGCAGAAAATCAAGCTCTTGGTCTTGCTTTCTCTAGTCTCTACTTCACGTTCCTAAAAAGTTAGGGAGATGCAGGAATGGACCCAAAAACCAAAGGAAATGAAATCTCCAAACTTTTGGTCCAAGACAGTCAGAATGCTCCCACTTCACTGAGTATCAACATTACAAAATCTAAACAGTGTATTGTCAAACAGTGTGTTTGACATAGCAAAGCCAACAACTTTGCACCTATTATCATTCTAGCACATAGCATTCTAGCACAAATCTACTATTAAGGACATAAATAGACACTCTTTACTTTGCTAAAGCAGTGCCACAGCTTTAATACCTTGAAGAGCTTAACTTTCAAGACAACAAGTTTACTAATTCTTATAAAAGTCCTCCAAAATACTTTTTTTTAAATGTGTAACTGTTTTCAACTATGTTGACAACAGTACCATGTCCCCTGTAGTTATTTCAGAGTCCTGACTGTGTGTAGAGCTGATTCCAGTGTCAGAGTCTGTATCGTTTATGTCCAGATTGGTTACTCTATGAACAAAGTCAGGAACAGCAATGCTGTTATTGGAGACGCCAGTGCCCTTGGATAGCTCTTCATTTGACTGAAGCCTAGTTTCAATGTTGTCTTTAACATGTAGTAAATTAAATTCTTCCGTAAGAAGTTCATATTCTTTTTCCTTCTTTTGAAGCAGTGAGTCCCTGTATGTGAGTTCTTTCTGGATGCAGCTCAGGTATGAATTGATTCTCAGACCATCTTTCATACTTTTCTCCAGCTCATATTTTACACTTTCCAAATCTGAGGTTTCCAGTTCAGCATTACCTGCTCCTTCTGTGCAAACATCCTCTCCATTTTTTTCCATGCATATACCATGTACTTCTCTTTCAATTTCAGCACACAGGTTTTCTATTAATTGTTTGTGATGTTTCAGTCTCTCTTCAACCTGTACAATTCCCTCACTTTTGCTCAAATAGTCATGCATGTTTTTTTGATCATCTGACCTACTCCCTTGCTGCTCAGACTCACTTTTATTGATCATTAAATAGGAGTCCTGCACATAATTTTCTCCATCATTTGCCACACGATCTAGATGGAATTTTGCTTCACATTTTTCAATTTCCATATCTAGTTCCTTCATTCTAAGGACTTGTTGATGAATGGTATGATCTTGAGAAATGATCAGATGAATCAGTGTCTCCATATTATCTCTCTCTTGCTGAACACTGTCCTGCTTAAGCTTGGCCAGTTTCCGGAAAGTCTTCCTCACAATTTTCTTTTGCTTGTCTATTGGTAACATCTTCATGTAGTTTGCTGGACTGAGGTCCCACTGCTTTTCTACATTTTGTACTACCTTGGCTTCAGCTGTCTTCCACAATGGAAACGAGAGGAAAGCATCTGACTTTACCAATACAAAATGCAAATTAGCCTGCTCCTCCCCCCAGGCCTTCCAAAGTCTCAGAATCTTTGTCAAGGGAGGCAGTACTCGCTCCGAGCCTCTCCATTTTTCTACAATACAGTAATCACTTGGTTTACCAAAAAGGACCTTTTTCTCTCCAAATGTTGTCTGATGTTCCTCAAGCAGTGCTTGAATCACTTCTGAGCAAGTTGTGCGCTTCGTCAGGCCACATACGATCTTCTCCTCCTGGCAAACCCAGACCACAATCTCTCTTTCATTTGAAGCCATGTCCTTGCTGGGAGATCTGGAAAGCAAGAAGAGACCAGGTATAAATTACATATCAGTGGCAGAGACAGTATGAATAATTACTATAATTCTGATATGACTAACACATTAAAAAACTCCTGTATTGTTATACAAAACAATATACTTGCTTAAACTGCATGAAGAAATGTCTTAGGATTTAGTAACAGCTTTAATTGACTAGTTATTTAATATTGTTACTAGTCCAGCTGCATGAGAATCTCATATACAAAATGTCATCTATCAAATCTTGGTCTTGTATACATAGTAAAAGTGTATTAACAATCAGTGGTAAGTTTGGCAATCTGCATTGCACTTTCAGACTGTCCTAGGACAGCATAGCTTTTGGATCTTTATATTTGTTCTCATTACAAAGACTGCACAGACATTTCTAAGTTCTTAGAAATTGCTTCTGAAGGGAAGAATGCACTGAACATAAGATGGACTGATGAAAGATGACTGAACATCACCAATGAATCCAACAATAGGATAAATCTATAGCTCTTCTGCCACACCTGCACCCACACATGCATAAAAACAATCGTTTTCCCTTCTTATTTTTTCACTAATAAGTGTCAAGAAATTTGTTGCTCTTCCTGAAGTACCAGCTAGCCTGAATTCCAGTGAGTTATCAGAGAATACCAGCTGCAAGAGCATACATACATGGCTCTGCATTTTATTTTGTTATTTGAAATAATACAGAAATGCAAGAAAAGGAAAAAAGTTCTTCTATTTAGTTGTTTATTTACTTGTTTGTTTATGAATAACAATGAATGCACTATTAACCTGGTACCTTCTTATACCCTGAGATACCTAACTCCAGGTGTCTGACATCCCATTACGGCTCCTGTAGCTTTGGTACCATCACTAGTCCCTAGACAGCAATTCAGTTGACCGAAGGTAGAAGTTCACTTTACAGCTAATTCTTCAGTTTGCCCCCATCTGGTCCTGGACTGCTCCAGGCCTATGTTGGCGAAGTTGCCTGGATATTCCTGTCCTCAAGACTCCACTTGAATAGTTTTCTTCTTGCCCAGACCTGATGATTTGACCTCTTCCATAAAATGATAAAACAGTAAACTCCCTGAGGAAAAATGTCTTCGGATTTTCTGGTATCTCTTGCAGTTAATTTGAATGAATGAGGTTTAACCTAGTATGACAGAGAAAGCTTGAAAAGGAAAATAACTATTCAAAGGGTGAAATACAGCATTTCTTTCTATCTAGGACTACTTATTCAGAGAACCTTTTTAGTCTTCTGAGTTGTAGTAAGCATGGAGTTTTATTTGGCTTAATTATGGTCACACCCTATGATTAGTAAAGCAATCCAGCTTGTTCTTTTTTCTTAATTATTACACAACATGACAGACACACTGCAATCCAATAAATTGAACTATGATTGACTCAGCTCTAGGTGCCACACTGACCAGGAGGCAAAAATCCTTAAAAGAAAGGAAACTGCAAATGAATACTAATAAAACTGACAAGTGTAAGTTTATTAGTATTATTGCAGAGGAGAGCTCTGCCCAACTACATTGCTTCAGGTCTTGGAACATTCTCTGTAAAATGTGTGTTTTGGTAGATGACTCTGAGTAATAGCATAATTTTCCCTCTCCAATAGCTCCCCCTCACAGACCAGCATTTTACAGTAATTATTTTTTGAAACTGGTGCTCCAAAAGCTAATAATGTTTTCATAGGCTACTTCTCAAAATAAAAAAGCACATATCACAGACACAGAAAATGGCCAAGTAGCACAAAGACAGAGTAATATTCAAGTTTAAGGTGGGGAGGGAAGGAATGGGGGACAATATTAGATTAAGTGGCATTACTGTGAAGTATATCACATGCTAAAAAGTCAGTATCTGAGATTTACAGCATGCAGAATACTGGTTTTTTTTTTCAGTTGACAGATTGGCAGTTAAGGGAAATTCAGGTAAATAACCACTTGCAACAAAAGTCAGCTGTGCCTAAAATAACTCAGTAATTGCTTTACACTACAGACATGCAAAGAAAATAAAGCAACAAATAATTTATTATGCATAAAATTATGCAAAATGAATCAGAAAAAAATATAGTGTCTCAAACTATATTCACTACTGATACCTAAATAATTGATTTACGAATATATGATCAGTCATTGAATTTAAATTTATAAAAGTACTGGGGAAAAAGAAAAGACATAAAAATATAAGAATTATTTTTGGGGACTCTGAGGCAGTAAGTATACTGGGGACTCTGAGGCAGTAACTGCAGGCTATATCTTTCCTGATATCTTTTGCAATCAAGAAATACATTTCAGAAAATAAATGTCATATCTTCTAGCATTCTTCTGAGTGTCTTATGCAATTTCTTTTAAAATCAAAACTGGGGTTTTTTTTCTTGTTTTTGTTTGATTGGCATATTTTCTCCTAGTCAGTATTTCAGTATGTAACTGATTATGTGGATTGAGCAGAAGCCTATTGTCTCTTCTCCTCGTGGCTCCTTTAATGTTTTCTTATGAAGCCAGTTTCTCTTTGTGCTATTAGCAAATCTTCAGATAAATCCGCAGACCCCTAGACATCCCATCATTATTGTACTGATAAATACTTCTACTATACTTTCTTTTACAGAATTCCCACAGAGTTCAGCAGGAGTTAAGCAAACTCCTGATGGAAACACACAGTATATTGTAAAGCAATCTCTGCAGGATCCCTGAAAATTATATGGATGTAAAAATAACATCCTTAAATTACTGTTTTCAACCCATTTCTAGTTGTTTATCACCACCTGTAACATTTTCAGTGATGATGCACCTGTCTGCCCAGACTCTACATTCAGCTTTTTTGCGGAAGGATAGTTCTTTACTTTGCCTATGGTATATAACTATTAGTAGCACAACTGGATAATCTATGCACATGCAGGTACACAAAGAAATCAAGTAGCTTATACATGAAAATAAGTACTTACAGATATATATGTATATAATGGATGTACCTTACATCTTTTAATTATATTGTCACATTTTAGAGAAAAGAAGAGAAGAAATTGAAAGAATTTCTGAACATCTCTGTAATTCTTGGATCAAACATGGCAAAACACAAATTCTTTCCTTAATTTTTCTATGTGTTTGTTTTGACATATATTATCTTAATTTTTATTCAGCCACTTCCCTCAAATTTTGGTCTTTACTTCTAACCAAAAAGAATTAGCCAGACTTTTATAATTTTACATTGTAATAGAATTCTAATATATTCTAAAATTTCAAAAGTGAGTCTTTATTATCTTCTACTAAAAATGGTAAACTGGAACCTTACCATGGACCTGTTAAGGAAAATTAATTGTATAATTATTTTTTCATAGTTAATTCAGGTAGTTCCAAACCAAAACAAAGCATGATTGTGTCAGTCACAGAATAACAATTACTAAAAACTGGCTTTCAAGATGCAAGAAGATACCAGTACTAGGTAATATCTTTTGCTAAACTGTGCATTCCCCATAAAAAGTGAAAATCATATACTGCATTTATGAAGTGGAATTCATCTGAAAGTTACAATTCCAGTATAAATTCACCATCAAAATTCCTCTTCATCAAGAGAGAAGACCTCCAAGATGAATCTCTACTGCCTCGCACATCTTTGATTATTGAGAATAATCACCAGAGGAAACTATTTCTCTCTTTCATTAACTACAAGAGACCTATGTGGCCACCTTCAAATCAAATAGCTCACTTTCAGGCAATTAAAATCAGGCTAGATTAATCCAATCAGATTCATTCAGGTGAGATTAATCCAGATTCTGGTTTATCTTGGAGAAATGTAACAAGAATGGTTACAGCAGCAGTGGATTTAGTACAGACAACTAAATGTGGGACCTACACATCATAACTTCACAACTTAGTTTAGACCTTGACTGTTCAATCTAGCCAGTAATTTTTAAGGAAATCCATTAATTTATTTTAATGCTAAGAAAGAGGTCTTGAATAAATTTTGGTCATTAACAGGACTTTTTTTTTCTGAGAT
Source organism: Cyanoderma ruficeps (assembly GCA_008694505.1). Classification (NCBI taxonomy): domain Eukaryota; kingdom Metazoa; phylum Chordata; class Aves; order Passeriformes; family Timaliidae; genus Cyanoderma; species Cyanoderma ruficeps. The sequence continues at coordinate 23,601,654 of VZDJ01004378.1, forward strand.
CCAGTACTAAAAGTTACAATCTTCAGTAATAAATCTGCTTTTAAACAGTCCTTTTAACAGAGAGGCAACCTTCTCATATTTACAGGTTCCTTGAATTTTGTGTCCTGCAGTTTTGTAAAGGGCACAAAAAACCGAACATTTTTAATAACTTAGCAGTTAATAGGAATGTAACAGCCAAAGTGTTCTTCCAGTTTAAATGTTTGAGTTTCCTAAAGACCACAGTAACAGTTTCTTCAAAACTAGCTAGGCAACTTAGATGTTTTCAAAAATACAGTGCCACAATAAACAGGCTTTGAAGCTTTCTGTTCTGGCTTGAATTCTGTTTCTTTGAATTCATCACTGAAATGTTCTACTTCTACATCTAAGATTATAAAGTCTTGATGATAACAATAACATGGATGTCTATTTTTTTTTTTTTTACGAAGCCACTAATTACTTAGGAACAGATGAGAATTTAAACTTAATAATGGTCAAAAGTATGTTTCCAATCTTTTTGTTTGCTTGATTTGATTGCTATTTTCATGCCTTCTGCTCCTTGTTTATCTTCAAGATGACCCAAAACCCATCCCAATCATGCTCAGGACCTCACACAATCTTAATTACATCAGCACAAACTGATTGTTGTGTGTCAGATATATAATTTGGTAATTTATTCTTCAGGCCTAGGGGAAGGTAATGCATTCCAGCCGCGTATAGACAAAACAAAAACATTTACTTATGTCACACAAAGTCAAAATGTGAGAGAGCTTAAATGCTGGAAGCAGCACTTTCAATATTCACTGACTTTAAAGTATGTCTGGCCCAAAAATATACATATCAAACATAATTCTTTGCCTTCCTGAAAAAATCTCCCTAAATATGTAATATATCAGTTTTACAACCAATCATTCCAAGCAAATATAGAGATCCTCCTACTTTTTAGAATTTCACCTTCATTTCTACAGGATGCCTCTTTTTCTTGACTACTTTCTGCAAACATTCTGTTGGGACTAGATCACTTTGATATCATATTGTTAGCAACTTAATGCAGTGTTTCTGAGATATAATGGACACTAAAAGAATATTTTGCCTTTGTTGAGAAAAAAAGCATAGATAAAAACCTTGTCTCCCTTCACTGCAATAAATTCTTGCTAGACTACCGCCGCCAAAACAAAATTTAACTCCTTTTTCAATATTATCATATTTCTTGACACACCCTCTAAAAAGATAAGTCAACTGATTAACTGAAAAATACTTAGGAAAGGGATTCAAACATGAGATTATGTTTATGACCAAAAATTTTACTAGTTGCCTCTTCCCGGTCATTGAAATACTTTATATGAAATAAATGTCCGTTGGTGAAAATAGTTCTCACACAAAGCAATACACTAACCTTTTCCTTGAAAATGCATAGAATTTTTAATAATTTATAAATTTACCATTGAAGAGCTCATGCTAGAAAGCCATTTGTGTCAAATATCTTAGTCATCTGTTCACCAATTTCTTGGAAAATCATTTTTTATTCTACGACAACTTAAGCCCCTCTCAATAGCACATACAGTCTAATCTGCAACAAATGAGATGATAATCGTGTTTTATAATTGACAGACTGCTGTGGTGGGGTCCTCAGCTCACCAGAGTATGTAGGTATGTAGGTATGCTGCTGCCCTGACCTCCCCAAAGTAAGATCAAAATGATTCCAAACTTCTAAGCAAACCCCTATGTTATGTCAAGATACCACCCAGAACAATTCACCTTCTTCAATGGAGAAGACAAAAAGGCTCTGAGACGAACTTGCTGCTGCCTACTACATCCTTGCAGTGAAGTCCTTGCCAAGAGATTCAGGGCCTGCCAGGGTCTAGGTGCTTTCCTAGAGTCCATTAAGAAACAAAACACCTTTCAGGGAGAGCCAGGCAGGGCTCTGCTCTCAGTGTTGCTCAGCAGTCCCAACATTATTCCATAAGCCGTACACTCCCAGCTCCTCAGCAGGAGGTTCTGTGACACATGTCCCACCTACCACCCTACACAGCAGGGAACAACCTCTTGCCAGCCCTGCTCACTGGCTGAGACACCTCCTCTCCTTTGAAAATGTTGTGAAACCATGGCACGTATCATCCTGGGAAAACAAGAGACACTAAACATTCAATAATCTAGGGTTTTCAAGGAGCAGGTCTTTGAGCACGCTGCTGGGGCACATGAATATGCCTGTTGGGAAGTAGGTATTTGTGCTATGGTCTTCAAATCTTTGTCCAACACCCACAAATGCTTCTTCCATGTGCAAGGGCCCAGAGAGCACTTGGCTTATTTCATGTAATTTCTAAAAAGCCTTTTATCTCACTGCCAAGACTATTTAATCTCTGTTATCTCTTAGAACTGAGCTATAACTATCATCAAAGATAAGACTGACTATTGATCAAAAATATGATGGTTTTTAATTATATTTACTTGCTGGAAATAATAAGAAGCCAATATTACAGGGATACCTACTTGACACAAATGGCCTTCATTTGTAGCACATGCTACATGTAATTTGAGAGCTTCTGAAACAGGTGACTCTTACATGTCAGGGTATGTATCAGCCGCAGAATCACAGAATATCTCAAATTGAAAGGAACTCATGGGGGATCATTGACTCCAACACCCTGCTCCTCACAGAGGTACCTAAGATTAAACCATATTACTAAGAGCATCATCCAGAAGCTCCTTGAACTCTGACAGGCTTGGTGCCATGACCAACTCCTTGGAGAGACTGTTCTCATACCCAACCCCACCCTCAGTGAAGACTCTTTTCCTAACGTAGAATGATTTGTGGAAATGGTTTGGGAATACTGTTTCTAGCAGACCTCTGACCTAATATGAAGTCAATAACCAAATATAAAGTTCAAGCATAGAAAATACATACATCATCATATACCATTTTGATAACTCTGCTTTTATTGTTTTTACTGTATTATTGCTTTTTTGTATTTTTTGATTTTGTTCCTTTTTCAAAATCTCACCACGTTACCATATATATGTATATATACATATATATATANGTATATATACATATATATATGCATATATGAGACAACAGATTATCATTATGAAAAAAAAGTCAAAACATATGTTGACTTTTTGTCATTTTTATCTCTGAAATTTGCAAAAAGGTAAAGGTATTGGGGCCATGTGTTGCAGCTCTTGTGTGGAAGAAACTAACTTAATTTGATCCAAAGAGATTTTTGAAAATGAGTTTAAACATTAAAGGTACGGAGAACACACAGCCCATATGAAAGTTAGGGTCAGAAGCATTTCAACCTTTCAGGAATAAATTGAAAGTCCATATTAAGTTTATTCAGACTATTCACTATTTAAACCACCTTTACTCTTAACTTTCTGTCCCGTTCTATAAAGTTATCCAAAAAGCAATAAAGGCCAAATCTTATACTCGGTATGGCTCCTGCCTAAGTACATTACAGGCTTCTGAGTTTCCTAAGGGCAGCAATGAGGAAGTAGCTACTCTCTCACTACCCAGTGAAGCTGGAATTACTCCAAAGCCTCAGGGACTCAAGTGAGCCTATTAACTAACTGCATTCCCATTGCCCTTCACAAGTCCCTAAAAACAATATTAGTGGAGGCACAGTTAATATCCATGTCATGTAGGACACAGAAATTCCATACGTGACATGTCAGAAACTTGGCTCTGCTTCCCTTTTGCATCGTATGAAAGTCAAGGAAAAGGTCACCTGAAAGGGTAAGGCAAGGCAGAACTGCCACTTTAACTGTGAGAATAACGCTTTTGATACAGATAATCAGTCTAGTCCCAATACTGCAGGAAGACTTGGAAAGAACACCACAGAACTTCTGAAAACAAAATAATTATTATTTATAGAAAGAAATAAATTTCTCTCCACCATCTGTTTCTGTATCCATTTCATCTTGCTCCTCGATAAAACTTCCTCCTTTACAGAAATGTACAGAGGCATTTACTAAAAATAAAAGAAAATTAGGCATCTTATGAGCCACGTGATATTTTTCAAATACACATACACAGTAATTTGGATGCTCTAATTGAAATATTTCAGATATTTGAAAAAAGAAAACAATTTAAAGAAAGTCTATTTTTATAACTAGCTAGTTAAACACATTTTTTCCTGGTATAAATTTAATGTTCATTTTTCTTGGTTTTTTTAAAGGCATAAATTTTTAATTGAACAAGATACCCATACTGTCAGGAAGGCTCTATGAAGCATTTTAATTAGCAGCAGCTGTTGCAAATTATGTCCTATATGAATTAAAATTTATGTACTTAAAACTATAAGTGGGTCCTTCATCTCTTCTGCAGAGAAATGCCATCACCTTAGCTGCTGTACAAAATAATACACCATATAATTCAACAATGATCTGTGGGTGAAATTTCTGTTCAGCTAAACACTTTATGTTGGTGCTCTATGACAAATTTCAGTGGAATAACTTTGAATTGCAATAGGATAGTATTTTTTTTTTTATGGAATAAAAACATGAAAGGCATGACAGTTTAAAGAAAATAATTCTGATAATTATTTAACTGCAAATAACTCATTCACACCAGACTGCTGCTGACTTGAAATGTCAGACTTTGTTAAAATCTCATGGGAAATCATGTGCTTCATTCTAGTAACTGTACTGCTTGGCAACAGGTGTCTGAACAGGGACTTTTTGTTAAGGAGGAAAAA
>VZDJ01004378.1:23606332-23641640 GCA_008694505.1 Cyanoderma ruficeps
AAAAAAAAAAAAAAGGAAAAAAAAGCCCTGACAGTGCTTAAAAGAGATTAAAAGGAAACTAAAGCAGCCTACAAAAAGGACCAACAAGGGCTGATAGTAATAATTCTGTCATCTGTTAAGTGGACAGATAGTAGCACTTGTACTACATAGAAAATAAGCCAAGAAATTGCACTAACTCAGGATATTGCACTAGCAGAAAGACAGAAATAAGAGATACTGTAAGAGGAATTATACACCTCATTCACTAGATAAGAGTGATAGTTATGATGGATTAACCTGAACACTCCCCGGCTGCTCTATTTAATAATGACAGGACTCCGTGTCTTTGCTACTATGGCCAATATTATTTTGCAAAACCTCATCTGCAAGGGCCGAGTGCAGAAGTTCAGCAAAGCTGACCAAAAATTTACTCGGTCCTCCCATTCACTTATCAGCTCTGCCCTATACCATGTTTACACTTCCAATCACTTCACCTACAGGCAAGTGCAAAGGCTACAGTGGAGACTGCATTTGCCCCTGCCCTTTCCTCCTGTCTTACCTCTGAAATTTTCCTCTGCCCCTAAGGGTACACATTCTCTATAAATTACATCTGCTTTAAATCTGCCTTCCTGTCAGACTAATCATCATTTCTCCATTGTATAGTCAAAGTCATAAGGTTGGTAAGTGGATATTAGTAAAAAAAATGCTTGGAATTCCAGCAAGCGTGGCGTGTACACAAAATGTCATGACAGGTAACATGTTTATCATATCAGGCCTGTATTTGCAGTAGCCTGAGAGAGTGGAGGTGGAGGTTTGAGAAAAGAAGAGAACTAGCTGTCCACCAAAATACTTTCCAAGATGAGTAAGAGTAACATCAACAATTTACTTTACCGGGAAAACATGCTTTGATGTGTATATTGCAACTGCTACTGAGGAAGCAGCTGTTGTACAAAAATGGAAGATCCAGGAAAAACTCCAGAGCCAAAACAAACACTGACATGTTCAGTGATAGTGATTCTTTAGATCATGATGGGGGGGATGGGAAATGGGCATTTTCAAATTCCTCAGTGTTAATAAGAAACATGAGAAGTTTAGAAATCAAAACAGTAAATGCTACAGATTGATTTTGAGCAGTGGGTAATTCTCACTAGTGAACAAATGAAAATGCCACTGGTACCTTTCATCTACCACCAGAATTTTGCTATATTGCAAAAATACAATTCTTTAAATTGCTCCTGTGTCCAATTTAAGTGTCTATGCTTATTTAAGCACTGGTTACACTATGCAAGCTTTCTGGAGCTCCTATTAATAATGTACAGAATGTGTTTAAAAATCCATCACTTCCAGTAGTATAGAGGAAGCAGAATAATTTATAGCTCATTTGGAACACAGGCTCCTAAATGATAGAGTTGCTGTTACAGTTAATAGAAATTTGTGTTATCTAACTTCTCCCATTAGAATTTTTTTAACTGCCTTTTAGAAGCACCCGGGTTGTTTATGAGCTTTTGAGATCAAAGAAGTGAGGGGAATTCCAAGCATTGAGAGTATGAAGGGTTTTTTTGTTTTGTTTTGTTTTGTTTTTTTCCCCTTTTTTTGTGGTTCCATGAAATTCAGTTCAGCTTTTGTTGAAAGGTAAAAGCCTACTGTTTTCCTCCCTTGCCTTTGTTGACATTTTGCCCAGTGAGAAACAAACACAAAGTATTCTGAGCTTGCCTCTGAGCTGCCAAAACATGAACAAAAGGCACTATATGTAGACAGATGATAATAAGGCAAGTTAAATAATGTAATGAGATACAGACAAGGAAATAATAAGACTTCATGCTACTTTTCCAATAGTCCCTGCTCTGAAGGAGGCTGGGATAGTTACCTTCTTATGAACCCTTACATGTTTTGCACCTCTTCTCTGCTCCTAGTGGCACCTTGTGAGACAGGCACTCTTCCCATTCATAATGAATGGAATGTCTGGATGGACCTGGTTTCTTTTTGACAATCCTAGGGTTAAACTCAGGCTCAGGAAACAAAATAAAAAAAAATACTCATTTGAGTTCTATGGTGTCAGGCAAGGATAGCAACAATGCAAAGGGAATGACAGAGGATGGCCAGGAGTCTGGAAAGGGGGCTTAGGATTGCCCTTTGTGCAACATCAAGCCTTTAGAGCTGTTCAAAAACTTCACCAATCCTTAACCTTTCCTAACTCTTTAAAATCTAATAGTTTGTCAACACAGCTTTTTTGTATATCATAAAATCCAGTTTGAGTCTCTCTACAGTTTGCTAGGAGTAAGAAAGGCAGGATGGGCTTTAATATTTTCCTATATGTATTGCAATAAATTTTAGAGTGAACCACCCGACTCTGAAACGATATTGTATGATCTTTCCCATTTAATTTGCTTTCATTAAATCATTTTGAAAAGTATCACCTCAAAGGATATTCTATCAAGACTTCATTTACAATCAATTCTTTCATTTTTTTTCTCTTAAATTTCTCCCTCAAACTTTCTGAAAGACAATTCAGTGACAAATGTGTTCCATTACTTACAGTATTTGAAGAGCTGAAAGGAAAAAGAATAATAAAGTGGACTCTTATATAAATGTTCATTCTAAAGAGCTAAATCGAGTACTAGATACATAATTATTCTAACAAGAAGAGTGGACATTATTTTTTTTAAAAGAAACCTGAAGCATTTTTACTGTCCATTGCCAGACTGAGAGATTTGTGCAGCTTATGCTTTCAAGTAATTTTCTAAAATTGCCTATCAATGAATGCTTCAATATGTAGTTAGTCAGCCACAGGCTGATAAGGTCTCTGAAATATAACCACATCTGCTCTGAAAAAGCTACTGAACAAATGAAATGTTAACCTCACCAACTGTGCTCTTCTCAAGCAATGGATATGCTTAAAGAGGGCATAGGAGATTGCAAAACTAGCTCTAGCCAGCTGAGCAATACAGATAGGAAAGGCAAAAATGGACGAATTACTGTCTGGAAGCAAGTTTAAAGCCGCATCATGAAGATTACCAAGAGTACTGAAAAATCTATGAGATTAACGCAAAGAAGAAAGGTGTAGACAAGAGAGAGATACAGAGAATGGTGACCAGTAGCCTCCCTCCCCAAATTTTTTAGCTGGAAGAAGATGAAGGATGCTGACTGCAGAGGAAAGACATTCCATGTGATTAAAATAAAAATCATGTGAATCCTAAAATATTTGAACAATTATGACTAAAGGCCAGAACCAGTTCTATGACAGACATAATGGGTTCAGATAACAGTTGGGTCCATATGAAGAGGCTCATAACCATGTCAGTTGTCCATCACAACTCTCACACTGGAGCTGAGCTTCTTGTCTGATCTTCAATGAGACATGATGAATTAAGCCATAAAGATATAAGCCTTGTTAAACCATCTAAGATAGCCATCCAAATGTGATAAAACAGTTTAGGAAGAAACCTCAAAAATTTAATGCAGCTGAAAAGGTGGTAACTCCTGGCAAAACAATTGTGAGGAACAGGGAGAACAGGTATAGGCCAAAAATCTGCAGCGGGCACAGCTGAAGCTAAGCATGGTTACGTGACCAAGGACCAAGGCAGGCCCAAGAAATAATGGTGCTACCTTTGTGAGACATATCTATGGCAGGATAGTGATTATGCCAAGCAGCCTGTGACACCAGAAAGACATTGCAAACTACTTGTTGTCATTAGTTCACAGAAAGCCATACTGAGTCAACATTCAAATTAATCCTATGTTTCTTTATTTCACATATCCAAATGTCTTTGCAGGTGGGGATCCTTTCAACATATGAGCAATTCAGATGGCTTCATAGCCCAGGGAGGATAAAAAGGCCTTTTAACAAGGTACTTCATAAGCTGAGTGGTTACCACAGTGACAGCTGGGTGAAGGCAAGCTTCCCTCTGCCATGCGAACAGCTCTGTCATGTTGGGAGAAATACACAGATTTAGCTTTCTTCTGTGACATGTGCACATTCTGTTTGTCATTTCTGAACAGGCTGGTGTGTAGTCAGGTTTGTAATATGTAGATGCATAAATATGCAATCTACAGAAGTGGCTATTTCTGCATGTATTGTTTATATATACAATGATTTGGGGGTTATAATATATTTTATTGTACGTATGTGACAGTATATCTTATGAGCTCTACATTTGCATTCTGTGATCACATCCAACACAAGCTGTCATAAATGCATTTTTATACTGAATATATGCCTACCAGGCACAAATGCTTTAGCACAAAGAAATATGTTTAACATGCAGCCAAGTACTGAAAAATTTCAGACATTGTTGTTCAAGATTTCCAAGTTACTTAGTTCAACAAAAATTAATTTGATTCAGTGTATCCACAGAATGATTCATTCTCTGCTACACTGGTCACTTGCCTCACTTAAATGCATATAGGATACAGTACTCAGTTTTGTCAGAGACACAGAAGGTACTGAGGCATTGCAGACACTCAATGTTATAACTTTCAAGTATCTTCCTTGCTGCTGAAATTCATAATGCTCACTTGGACATCTCAACTTCCACAGAAAGTACTACAGAAGAGTTGAACTCCTAACTCCTAAGGGGTTTGCTGACACCATAAAGTTCAGCAGGAACTGACCTAAGCCAGTCAGAAACACGAACAAAAGGGCAGGACTTAGATGCTGTTAGATCATGTTCAAATGTTCATTGCATAAAAAAAAAGAAAAATATTCATTAGAATAGCAACCCAAAACCTGATTCCCTTCTCTCACTGAAGCTTTCAACACTAATCCTTGTCCTTGTCTGCCTTACTGTAACTTAAGCCAGCACTAAATGAAGCAGCTTCAGCATGAAATACTGAGAGAATTTCAGTTTAGAATACCTTCACAAGACTCTCATGGAAAATGCATAATGAGGGAAGCACAAATTGCATGGTGTTCAGAGCCAATGTAAGACATGATAGGAGTACAGGTGGCTGGGGAGTGCTACCACTCAGAATTTATACAACTGAAGTTCTTAAAAATTGTCTTAAGTGACTAGAATTACATTTAGGCACCTTCATAAAACTAGCCCTTATTACTCACATTTGTTTAATATGTGTGCATTTTTATTTGTATCTTTTCTCCTAGGCATGCTACAACCCTTTAAGAGGACACTTCAAAATTTAAACTTTTGATATATTGCCATTTACCATCAGATATTCAGTTGCTTTCCAGGCTGACATTACTAAATTAATCTCCACAAACTCTTGTAGGGAAAGAACTCATTTTTACAAATCAAAACTTTCCACTCATTTAAATTCCCACTCTGTCTAACTGAACCGATATCCACAGATGTGCAAAGTAAGACATCCATAAACTTCCTTTGCTCAGCCCTTATGTAAAAGAGCTTCCAGGACACTGAATTAGCAAATGAGGAACACACCATGAATAACCAGTTCTGTAAACCGTGGTTTATGTGTCTTGCCCAAAACTAGGTAGGAATTTTGTGGCAGGGTCAGGGAAGACATCCATGCTATTAGAATGGTTCTCCCTTAATCATACATTATCTACCTGTTAATTCACCTCTCCGTTCATGTTTCCCTTTTTAATTTCTAAAATGAGTGATGCAAAAGATACCCTGCTCTACAAATCTGAGTATGCTTCATGAAAAGTGATTGGGTGGAGCTCATATCATCTACCTTAAGCTATTTAAAAATGTAGATGTGCAGTCAAAGATAATTTTCTGACCTTCCTCTGTAATCAGTGGCATAAAATAGGCACCTCCAAAAGGGTGACTAATCCCATACTGACAGCCTGTCTAAGACTGAATGAATTGCCCTCCAGAAGTGTTTAGATGTATCCATTAACTACAAAGAGTACCTAGATGACTAGATACCTAAATTTTCAGTGGCTCAAGTGGAGTAAGACGGAGCTTGACATTTGTGTTTTACTGTGTACTTGAATCTCAGGAGCAATATGAGTGTCAGCAAAAGTACTGCGACCATCCACAACTGCAGTTCCAAAAATAACTTAGATCTTTGTCTGACACCTGTAGGGACTTCCACAGGTAAACAAATATTATTAGTTAGCCACGTGATTCTTAAAGTGACAGGAGTCTGGGAAAGTGCAGTAAAGTCAATACCAATCCTGAACTGTTGTTAGAAAACTGAATTTGTGCAGGGCTTTTCAGTAAACCAGGATATTAACAACAAAGTGGTCTTGAGAGATACAGGCAATAATCAAGTTAAAAAAGTATACCCACTGCCTTAGCAATCAGTTCAGAGGAAGTCTGTCAACAGCTAACATCCAAATGAAACAGCAGTTCAGAACATCAGCTTACCAACCAAAACATCAGCAGCTGAACATGATCAGCACAAGATCCCACGTTTATAAATATCACTAAACTGCTTTTGATCAGTGAGAAAAATCTGATAACTTCCTATGGCAAATGAGGTATATTTTAGGTCATCAAAACAGTGTCCCAACTGTTGCTCTGAAAAATGTTGTATCTTAAAAGTGCTTTCACAGTGGAAAATATCCTCTGTAGAAATATTTCTTTGAATTGAAAGAGGTTGGGGAAAGCAAAGTAAGATGTGCTACATGGATGATGGAATCTATTAACACAAAGCAAATTGCATGTTCAAGACCCAAGGGCAGACTCTCTTAAAAATTAGTAGTCTTCATTCAACTGCATTATTCCAGTGAGGTCATACACCCTTACAAGCTAAAGCAAGGTAAACATATTTATACCTGACCAAAACAAAGGTCTAATAGATTATTAAATTTTCATAAACCTGATTTTGTCCTTGAACATGAGAACATTATGCTTTTGAGTATTTTCTTCTTCTTTCTTGTTATTAAAAGGAGGAAAATATCTTCTGCTTTTCAAAAGAGATAGTTATATTTACTGTTATGATGGGAAATTCATAACTCAGTACTTCTTTACATCAATGAAAGAGAGCAAATAGGGGTAAAAAATAAAGATAGCAACTTAATCATATTCATGTTTTAGACCTTAGATATAAAAAAATATAAATTATATTCACAGCAAACACCATCTCTATAAACATGTTTTTCTCCTATGATTATTCTGCAACTTACTAATTAATGTGGAAAAGAATCATAAAAAAACAACCACAACCCAGAGGTTAACATCACCTCCAAGATGACAACATAGCCTGGCTTTTTCTAATGATGATGCTCAAAAATGTGTGTCTAGGAACTATCTAGACAATTTAAATGTCTCAAACTGACAGAGGCAAAAATGCACTCTGGCAGAAAGTAGTGAGAATGAAAAAAGAAAGTTGGTTAAAGAGAAACACATCTTTAAATAAATGGTATAAATAAAGTGCATGAGAGGTGTGCCAAACATGCACTGGAATTTTTTCTTTCAAGTTGTTGCCTTTTGCTCATTTCCACATGGCATCAGGATTTGGGTTTCATAACATTAAAAATACAATTACGCGACAACTTTATTATCATTACCATCAAGAACCTTCCTTTCTGTTTTTTAGTTTCTACAAGTATTTTTCTTTTCTTTTGTTCACTTCACAAAACCACCTCAAAATATATTAAGATGCTCATGGCATTTCTTTATTTAATTCTCTTTCTGGGACATTATAACAGTCCTTACAGGACGTTTTTAACACTATGGAAAAATTCAGACCATTGAAAAATTCCTCAGAAATATCACATAAGGTCAAACCTAAACAATCCACAATGTGGTCTCACTTTCCTGAACAGCATCTAGATTTAGTGGACTGTATAAGGACCAGAAAAAAGGAACTCCCAGATTTAATTCATACCTCTCCCACTAACTGGCTTTCACCCTCTGCACTTCTACACATTTTACACTGTCTAGTCATGTCCTACTTATTTTCCTGAGGCATGTAAATATTAACACCCAAATTACTGCTAAGGAAAACTAAGTTAGCTTATCGGTTGTGTGAGGTCACAAACAAATTATCGCTATCATTGTTGCAACATCTCTGCACCTTGAGTGTATTTCTGGCTAGGTCAAACCAGGAAAAGGCAGTGTGCTTAATCCTGGAGCCTATTTGAGTCAAGTTCCAGAAACGTGCTCAAGAAAGCATTCTTTTGGACAAGGCTTCCTGAACCTCTCTTATCTGTTTTGTGCTGTGTGATACCTGAGGAATTGCTAGCACGGAAACGCTCTGCAGAGGAAGACAGAAAGTCATCATCTCGAGAGCATCATGACATGGAAGAGAAACAACAGAAGTGCCAATAATAGCCCAGTTATCCATGCACACCACTGGGTACCAGCATATCCAACATTCAGCTCTAAGCTTCACTTCATGCGTGGTCTTAACACTTTTACATTGCATCATCCTTTCTGGCACTATTAATAAGGATTTACCAACATACTAAATATAGAAGCTGGATGAATTAATTAAGGCTTGTACAGCATATGAGATGTTAATGTTTTCAAATAATAGTGTTGCAGACCAGAGTTTTAAATTGTTATTATTAATAGAATAAAACAAACAAAAAACTTTTTTCTGAGCATAGGTAAATCAGGAGGTACTACTCTGTGATTATCACTTTTATTAAAGTTAATAGAATTTTAAAAAATGTCCAACTCTGAAAACTTACTTCTGTCTACTGAATTAATTACATATTTAGCTATGTGTCTTTCTTCATGCACAATACTAGTTTTTCAACAGCAAAATAGGAAATGACCACTGACCAGCAAGATTTTTCCTCTTTTTAATCTTCTGCTAGAAAAATGGGATTTTTTTCTGAAATGTATCTCTCAGCCTGACTCTACACTATAGTAGTGTTTCAGATTAACTTCTTTTAACCTAAGTCATGCTCTCAGATGGTGTAGTATTACACTTCTATTACTCGTTTTATTTACTCCTTCAGGATGAAATTGCTGCCTGCCATCCTGGAATAGTAGATAATTAACTCTTTAGAATTAAGGTTAGTGTTTTGCTAGACGAAAAGCTCTTCCTGAAAGTGAAGTGAACAAATATGTACAAAGATTATTAGAAAATGTATGCAACCATTTTGACCCCTGAGCCAAAGCTTCCAAGGCAGACCAGAAAATAACTTATTATGTATGAAGTCTGTCTCAAAAAGGAACAACCTCTTTGATAGCTCACTAATACATCTCACACTCAGGGAAAATAATAATAATAATAATAAAGTTAAAAGAATGCCTTCTACCATTACCAAACAAGCACCATCTTTTCAATCTAAAAATTTAACACAGGCAGCACCACCGACTCTAAAACTTTTATAGACCCCCTCCAACATACATACCAAATACCTCGTAGTCTTGTATCAAAAAGCACCCTTATTGCTTTATATGGACTTTTAGCCGGGTTTGCTCATCCGAGAGAAGTATTAGACATCTCACATGATCCCATGAGACTTACTGTGTGGGTCATACACAGTTCATTCAGACAAGCAGCTGATCTCCAAGAGCTTTTCCAGTCCAAACCTCCATGCTGAGCATTTACAGTTTTACTTCATCAAGGTTTAAAATGTACAGCGGTGTACTCAACCGTAGGTAGAGCAGAAGAGATGTTCAGAGCAATACGCAAATCACTGTGCTAACTAGATGCAATGAGAAACTACTGGAGGGAGGGGGAAAGGGAGGGATCATGGAAATGCTAGGTCAGTATCAGATAGATGAAGCCTCTAATCTAATTCCCTACCCTGCACTGTAATATATAAACTGAGAGAATAATTGAATGTGTCTCTCACTGGGGAAGGGCCTCTGCTGTCAGGATAGGAAGAACCTCCTCTTATATCTGAAACATTCAATGGAGATACATTGTCTTTCTTTCTACCTCTGAACCAGGGATGAGCTGATTAAAGAAAGGCAGAATAAAGGAGTAGGCCATGTCTCTCCCTCCTACGGAGAAACACTAACTCCTGTGGCAGTGAGTAAAAGTGGAAAACAGTGGAAAATAGTAAACAGTAAAAGACAGAAAAAAAATACAGGCAGGAAAAGCAAAACCAGTAAACACCTTTAAATATTAACAGATTTGTAACACAATTGTTTAATCATGAAACGCTACTCTGAGTTCAGAATTGTTGCACGCCAACAGAGCGTACAAACCTTTGCAGTAAACATATGACCAGCATGAAGTACCCTGGCAAAATGTATTTCTGAAGGTGTTGAGCATAACAGAACAGCCCTACAGCAACAAGATGGATTATCTGTACCCTCTCTCTTCCAGTATTCCAGCTACAACATGAATGAAACAGTAGAGATTCAACAATTCTGTCTGAGGCTTATGTGCAAAACCCAAGGAAGTGGTCTCAATGAAAGAAATATCAACAAGGTCATTTTTCTCACTATGACATGGATCCAGATATCCTTGAAGTATTTGAATAAACCTAAACATCCATTTTCAAAAGTGATCAACTGTAGTACCCAAGAGCAGAGAAGCCTTAATCCTAACAAAAACCAGTGCAGCATAAATTCCTGTTCTGCTTAGCAACCAGGAAATCGAATACAATGTGAAACCTGGTACCTAAACACTGCAAGCCTATATGTTCTGTATTCCTCGTATTTGGATAGGAAGCCATTTTGTCTCTGTGCAGATCAATGTGTTAGATCAATCCTAGACCTTATGAGCAAATAACTCAGTGCCTTTTCTCTTCCTCCACCTTCAGCTAAGCATTTCCTGCCCTCACTACACTTCTGAAGTGTGATGTGAGCTGAGCATTCCTCTCACTCTCAAAGTAAGTCTCTTTAAGAGATTTGCATAAAAAAAAATCCCCTTGAGTTTATTCATGTTGCAGAGCCTTAGTCCTGCAGGAAACTTTCATTTTTCCTTTGTTGCCTCAGAGGGTACAACCTGTCCCTGCTGCGCACTTTGGGTTTGTAAGTGGGTGGGGTGTCTTGGAAGTATTGTTCTCCTGGGGACATAGTGACAAGCACATACACATTCTGGGGACTGTGATTACTTCTGGTTGTCACAGAAGGACAAACATAGTGTAAAAACTACTTTTAGCTCTTGGAAAAGATATCAAAATATCACTACTGTCTTTCTTGCCAAGAAACCTATGTTGGAGTCACAACCCTAGATGCCACTCTGCTGAAATCAAACCAGGCTTTAAGAGACCTGTTGGCTACATGGGCTTTGTGCTGTCTCTGTATGAGGGACATTTCAGCAGCCTAAGAGGGTAATACTGACTGAAGATCTTCCAAATACTAACAGTAGTTTAGCACAGGTTTTGTCTTCTTGAGGTTTAACCTGAGTTTCTGTCTCTAAAGTCTCATGGCATAATGGACAACATCCCTCGCCTCTTGCTCAGACACAGACTCAGTTAGAGTGAACTCTTTGTTTAAACTCTGAGGTCTTAGGGGCAGAGACTGACAATTTACAATCTGGATGTGAAAAGCCTACTATTAAACAGGGCCCTGATCTGGAACCTCTGGGCAATGCTGCAAGACAAGAACTAATTACAGTGGTGTCATCTTGTTATCTGAGCAAATGACTGTAACGCCTTCATTTTCCTTCTGGCTCTTCTTCCACCTACCTTTGTTGCCTCAACTTAGCTTTATGTCCTCATATAAACATAGATTTTATTCCTCATTTGCTTATCTCATAACTTTCAGGAGTTATATTTGCATGTAGCAAATGGTCATTAAGAACTCCCAGAGAAAAAGGAAAAAGCTGAGTTTCCCAGAAATGTGAATGAGCACTAAGCCTATTTTAAAAAGCAGCAGCAGGTCAAAGATTTACATTTGTGCATGACCCCTTTTGGTCCTTCTTTACAGGTAGTTAGACAAAGTAGTGACCCACAAGTTCTGACTCTCCACTACTGGCCTAAGCACAGTAAGGATTTTAAGCTCACTTCTCAAAGTTTCAAATGAGCTCACCAAGATACAATTAAAATGAGAAATAATTATTATGTAGCTCTTCAATCATACTGCAAAACCCTTTTACTAACTGCATAAGCAAAGTTTAGTTCTCAAAATTCAGTATCAAAGCTAACATTAAATATGCAGAAATTTAAGTATCTGAATAGATAATAACACATCTTAAGAAGTACGTAGTTTGCTTTGTTCTTGACCCACTCCCCCTACATTTCTGTGGTCACACAGCCCCTTCTTATTGCCACAAGGCCTCTCAGCCATTAGAGGCATGAATTTATTTTTGGGGATGTGAGAATAAAATGAATAGAAAATCCTAGATGTTCACAGTAATGGTTCCTTTGGTATTTTAATTTTTATTGCCTATTTAAAGCTTTGGATTATGACTTTCTTTTCCTGAGGAATAAAATGTCACAGCAGCAAACATAGTGAGATTGATGCAATTAGTGTGAAGATATTGTAAATACCCAAAAGAGAAACAGTTTCACTGCTGAACACAGTGGAGCTGTGCTTTATGATTTAATCCTTATTCAGGTAAGTGATAGCAGGAATAAAACTTCTACTTAAGGAGTAAAAAATTTCCAGCTCTATGTGAAAGCAATTTCATAGAAAAGTTCATATCCACCTTTCTAGATCTAAACAAAAAATGGCCACATGAGAATTGTATCAAAGTTTTACTGTTTTCAGACATGTTACCAAAATATGCTGTTTAATCGGTAAACTACAGTATTAATAACTCTAAAATAGTATCCGATTTTTAAACATTGACTGTTACAATCTTTTTATTTATTTATTACATTTATTTATTTATATTCCATGTAATATGCTAACTTAATATTTTTACACAATCCCAACAAATACAAGCCCGCCCCAAATACTTGTCAGTATATCAAATGTGAAAACCAAAAGCCAAACATGGAAAATAAATGTGACATTTTTACAAGACTATTTAGAGTTCAATTTTATTCCTCATAGAAAAGATAATCCTTTTAAATACAAACTAAATTTCAGTGAAGAGCACTAGGCGAAATAGGGATGAGATTATAAGCCATTTTAGAGTTTCTCACTGAGGGAGATTTCAGCAACCCATTTCTGTTCAGCTTTAGCTAGATGGGCTCAGTCACAGTACATTCCATAGGGTCCAAGCAAATTTACTCTTGAAAATCTGGTACCACCCTAGCACCTAACATGATTACATAACCCTCTTTCTCCTTTTTTGCTGCCCGCCTGTGTGGGGCATGTGGAAGCATGTACGGCGTAAAGGGGCAAAGTCCCCATAAAGAAACTTAGCAGCAGCAGAACCCAGGACCACAGCAATCCCTCTGAAGAATTCCCTTTGAAGCAAAAAGTATGTACACTACAAGTCCATCCCGGATTAAAGGCTAAAAAACCCGAACATATTCCCCCCCCCGCCTCTCCACGCTGAGAGCTCGATGCTCTCCTACCTCCCAGGCTGACAGCCAGCGGACAAGATAAGGGACGGGTTCGATCCGAAGGGATTGCAGGCGGCCGGTCAACTTCCCAGGGCAACGGGGCTAAGGCGCGGGGCCCGGAGCCCGGCCCTCCCCTGAGAAACCGAAGGAGTTCTGTCCCGGGACGAGGGAAGAGCTCCGGGTTCCCCCTGGCCGCCGACGGGACGCGAAGGTCGGGGCTGCAGCCGGTTCTCCCGGCCCCGGCGAGCCTCACCTTCCCAGCGCGGTGCACTGCCTGCATTTAGCCGGGGAAGGTTCCAAGTCCGGAAGAACTACCTCCCGCTCATGGAAAATATTGCCCAGGAGTCAAAAGAGCCAGAGCGAAGAAGGGCACGGCAGGTCCGGGGGAAGGGAGCGAGGGAAAAGCCCCTTCCCTGGGCAGGCGCCGGCCCGCTCCCCTCCGCCTCCCCGGCCCGGCTCCCGCTCGCAGGTGAGCCCCGGAGTTCAGCTGCCGGGAACGGCGCGGTCCGCCTAACATCCTGCCCCCTGAACCAAACAAAAAGTATAAAAAGTAATTCATCCCATAGCGCCCTACCTTTTCCTCCACATACCCACGCACTTTACCTGTTTTTATGCCGGGTTTTTAATAAATTCCTTCCAAAAGGAGCCATGATCCCAGCGGCATAACATCAGGGATCCCCAAACAATTCGAGGGTGTTCCCTTCTCCCCTATTTTTTTGCCTGAGCGCCTTCCAGCTTGTTAATAGTCACCGAGCGTAGCGATGAGCTGGAAGTTGTGCAATTTACTGCTAACTTTGAACTCCAGCTTGTTGCTGCTGCTGCACCTTTGGAGTCCTGCCCAACTGCGAACTTGAAGGAGGTGTTTAGAAGAAGGAAAAAGAAAGGGGAGGGGGAGAATACGCACTTGCTCCTGTGATGTGAAGTTATGCACAGAACTTGCTAAACTTTCAGACTCGTTACCCTCAGGGCAGCAGGCAGCAAATGGGAAAGAGGGGGTTTTGCTCCCGTGTGGAACTCCGTAAAGGCACACACATACACAGAAGCACTGAAAACTTTCCCCGGGAGGCTCCAGCCACTTCAGGTCAAGTCGCTCAGCTTAAACGCACGCGTTAAAGAAGGGCAAGCTACAGTTGCCACACCAGTTCTCAATGCATAATAACCTGTCTTTTCAGTACCTCAGTACTTCTTTACAAGGCGTTGAACGAGTGAGGGGAAGATGAAGGGAAAAAGACGGGCTGTGGCCCCTCTGTTCTCCCTGGACTTTTAAGTAAACGAGCTATTTGCATGGAAGCCTTTACAGACTAAATGCATCTTCGAAAATGTGGCCTAGCAGAGAACAAGTGAGGCAGCAACACGAAAGACTGGATTTGTACTGAGCTGTTCCACGACCTTTTTTGTTATTATTTTAAACTGGCTTTGCCAGAAGGGAAGTGAACACACACCATGGTTCCTGTTCACTGCAACCCGCTGGGAATGAGAGATTTGGAGTAGAGCTTCAGAAGAAAAAACTTTCTTTTTTTTTTTTTTTTTACCTCCCCTCCTCCAGTTTGGCACAGAGCAAGGGAAAGAGGACCCATTATGCCCAAAAGGCTTGTGCCAGCAGAAGGGCCCAGGGCAGGTGGGAAGTCCTGTGCACAGCCCTAGCACACCATAGCCCTCTCCTTTCTGCAGTAATTTACAGGTACATATTAGATGTAAGTAATTCCTTTCTTTTTTTTTTCATTTTTCCTCACAGGGCAGATTCTTTATGTGGCTGCCCAAAGGTACAGCACAATAAGGAATTGTTTTATCAGCTAGAGGCAATGATTAAATAGGAGCCTACCAGAGTAAGAGCTTATCTGAAAAAAGTCTTTTTCTAAATTTCCCCTTTCCTCCCTTGTTCAAGAATTCAATTTTCCCAAAGAAAACAAAGCAAAGGCCCGTTTCATGGTTTACCTATTACTGGCAGCTCTAGGAATACCCCACATATTTTCAGTTCAGTCCCACGCCTCTGAATTCTCTGAACTGTAACTACAAAGAGAGGGACCGGAGCCTCTTAAAAGCCTTGTTTGTGTATTCATTCAAATAACACAAAAAAATAGGGAACCTGAAATTAAATAACTTTCAGATTTCTTATCCTTCTGCCAGGGTAGGTTTGAAATATTCTGATTTAAGTATTATGAACACATTTTAGTATTATGCACACGTTAAGTCCATAGAAGTCTTTCTTTTTGCTTTAATCAGGTTGTATCAGGCACAAAGAGGGCATTTTCTCATACGCAAAGAAGTGGGAAAATTTTTCAGTCCCTAAGAGACATTCAAGGAATATTTGGCATAAAAATCCAATCAATGTAGAACTTCCTAGAAAATAATTAATATTCAAATAACTATTTATAGTGGGAAGATAAAATGAAATAGCTTTATCTACAAAATAATATTCACTTTTAATTATGAAAATAAATGGGAACTCAAAGATATTTGTAGCTGTTTTTATTACTTCTGAATAGTCATCTCACAATTTTAATTTATTCAAAAATTAAAATACCATGTAAATTGTTCCTCTTCCTCTAGCAAATGCAAAATAAATTTCAACCAAATATATGCAATGTGGGTCCCTCTACACGAGTAAATCAAAATGTTTGTTACATTCATGTAGCTATGCAAATAGTTTTAGAAAAGACTCCAGCATAATAAGCAGACATATTCCCCACAACTGAGGGAAAAGAGAGGCCTTTCAGACTATGCACTTTCACAATTAGGTTAGGCAAAACCAGGAAAAAGTTACGTGAGTGTATGTTAAAAGTCTTACAGAGTAATAAAGGAGAGAATCTGAAGAATGAGGAACATCACTCTTTCCTAAAAACAAGAGCAAAGGATGTTTAGTATACTGTAAACGAGTGACTACATGCAGTTTCTTTCAGTATTCAATTAATCTGTTAAACCCAAAGAAAAGTAACATAGGTGGAAAAAAGACCTACTTAATTTATAGAAAAACATACAAAAACACATAAAATGCATGAATATTGCTCTTATTAAAAGAAGAGACTTGAATTTCCATTCCCCAGCACATAACCTAATTTCTGGATAGAGGAGAACTAGTAGCCAAACTTTGCAGAGAGACAGGTTAATTTTGTAGGCAGTGTTGACACAACAGTTCAGTTAGCTTGTCCTTAAACTTCCAAAGTGCCTCAAATTATCTGTATCTGTATATACACGTCCTTAGTTTTCTTTAAACTGAAGCTCTGATCTTCCAGGAATATTGTACTAACATTCCAGACCAGGGCCCTGGCATTTCCCAGCATGCCACATTGACATAAAAAGCAACAAACACTCAAGTTTTGAGTATGATCACCTTCTAATTATACTTTCTGCATGCAAAAATCTAAAAGGTGACTAGCTGGTAACATCACGTTTTTCACCCACAAGCTCACCAAATTGTTCTCCGTCATAGTGTCTTCCCTCTAAGAGAAGTAATGAATAAATTGCAGGCAGTCTGTTTCGCAGGACTCATGTTTTGAAAAAATAAATACATATTGCTCTTGAGATCTTCAGAAAGACATGTCGACAATTCATTCTTGTATTTAAAGGAGAAGGAAAGGGAATTATAGACACTAGATTGTTACCTGCCTTCTTCCAAAGCAGGTTGCTCTGGGTGTTTTAATCTTTTCTGCAAAATACTGCAGCACAGAAATGGTTTAAACCCCACATTTAATTCAGATTTAGAACTCAGCTTTAACCATATCATTCTATCATTTCACATTAACTTCTTAAATGCAACAAGGAATGAGTGTTCTACTGCTCCCTCTTGCCCTTTCTCACCTCTCTTACCCACCACTTAGCTCCAGTGCTTATCTTAAACAGTCTCCAGGATCTCATCTGATCTCCTTGTAAGCTGATGTAATCTATGCAAATTCGAACCTCAAACCCAGCAAAAAAGTTTGTTTATTCTAATTTGGCTGATTGCTGAAATAAGCTGACTTATCTCAGGATCAGAAAAGTTCAGTCAGTGTGATTTCTAGAGTTGATGCAAGGAAGGAATACTAAGAGACAAAAGAGAGGAAACAAAAGAGAACTTGGAAATAGGGGGAGGGAGCAAGACCTCCTTTGGCTGAGTGGCAGGGCAGCTTGGCAGCTTAACCTATTCTAAGAGTGGGTTTACAAGAAAGGACTTCATGTCCTCTAATGGCTCGCTGTCTTTAAAAGTGGGGAAGTCTTACTACTTTCTCCAACCACAGATTCCTGACCCTTTCCTTGTGCCAAATCTGGTTTTCAACAGGCTTTGTGCTCATACCATTCAACTTTTTAAGTGGATGGAAAACGGACTTGACACAGGAAAGCGAATAAACAGCTTTTTGTGGGCTAGGTAGTTAAATTGGCTTATTGAGATATCAGACAATTGGCAGGCCTGGTATGTGAGGAGAGAAACAGGAGGATAAGGCCAAGAATGTGGGAAGAGAGATGTGGGAGGAAGATGTCTTGTCTGAGCAGCCCTGAGCAGCTGGATTGGCTCAGCCACATTGTGTAACTTCATTCTGGCTGCAGCAGTGAGCAATGGAGACGGCAAAAGGTACCTTAGGAACAGGACAATTGCTCATTCCTTGCTCTGTGCATATGGTGATTTGGGTACCTTGGTTTCCTCATTTTATACCTCATAAATAATGTGCCTGCTTGAGTTAGCCAAATATATGAATGAAAGACACTAGACCAGATGGTCCGGTAGTGTAAGAGGGAAAGGTTAATATTGGGATTATAACCCACTGGAAGTCAGAAAAGTTGGTGATCAGCATTCAGAGAGATTGGGGATTTGTCCTGCCCAACTTACTTGAGAAGATTTGTAAAAGGAACTCAAGAGGACTAGAGGCTGATAATAAAATGGCAGGTGAGGGTCTTAGTGAGTGTGGAGCAATATACTCAGAGGAAAATCTAAACAAACCTTTAAATTAGCTGTCACATCTTGGAAATGAAATTTACTTGGAACACTTCATGAAAAGCCTTAGGTTAATATTCTATACTGTTAAAAGCAAAACTAAACCAAAACAAACAAAAAGTGAGAGTTAACAATTAATGAGAAAGGAACGCAGAATGAATTGGAAAAGGTTGTTATGCCACTGTAAACTTTCACTCTGAGTGTACATTTTGAATAACACAGGTAGCCCATCTGTGGGAGGACATGGAGTACATGACAGCAAGAGTCTTTTAACATACAGAATAGTTTCATATGTGAGGAGAAAATTGAGTAGTGAGATAAGACTCTTGGCTCTAAAGAAAGGTGAATATCTGATTAATTTAAAAGATCTCTGTGATAATCTACATCATGCAGAAAATAAGCATGAAACAATTATTTCTTACAGTGTAAATGTAAGGACCTGCTGAAAGAAACAATCATAAAGCAAAGTTAAAATAAATACACATAAAAAAAGATTGTGCTTGTAAGCAAATGACTTTTACTCAAAGATAGAAGTGCTATCTGACTGCAAATAATGACAGAACTGCTGTCTGACTGCAAATTTTGGGAAGAAAAAAGGTAGAAACAGTTAAAAAGGGAGATTAGGCAAAACTATGGATCTTATGACCAAGAGAAGTCAGAAAATCACTGAATTCTGTGTCTTTATCTCCTCAATCCAGCTATATCTCAAACCTCTTTTTCTTTTTTCCTTTTTCTCCCTTCCTTTCCCCACAGCTCACTAGCTACTGGCATAGCCTAAAGTACAGTAAACTCACTGGTTACTTTTAACTTGCAGTTTGGGTCCACATGAAGCATCACTTTGGCTGCTGTGCCCTCTCATAGAGGACTTCCATGTGAGGGCTTTCCTGTGCTTTAATACAACAATTAACAACACAGTCAGTTTGATCCCCTGTAAGCAGGTTTTTATTCAGTGTTTCTGATACAGATCTAGTTTGTTGTATTGTACAACCCCCAGGAGGCATAGGCAAGGAGAACACCCCCAGATATGGAGTCAAGTTCTTTGTCTGCACAATCAGAGTTGGCCCATTCTTTATTCAGCCCCAAATCTCTTTCTCTCATTGTTGTAATTAGGTGCTGGGACAATGTCCTGTGACTGGATTTGCCATTTTTCCATTTCCAAAAGTCTCCTCTTTTATGTTTTCCTACTCTTTCTGTAACAGAGTAAATTTTTGTCAGTTAGGTACTTGGAGAGTCTGCAATAAAAGGCTGAAGGAAATCAAGTGAGCAGAACAATCTTCTGTCTGTAGTGGGGTTTGTTAAATATAACGGTCCAAATAAGCTTTCAGCTCTCAAAACCTTTGAATCACTGATTACCTGATACTTGGAGCAAGAAACCCTACCTGATATTTGCCTTGCTTTTGCACTGTTCTCTAAACATGTGCTAGTGCCCACTATCCAGAGACAGGACACGATGCCAGGAGAGTATTTGAGATGATCTCCTAGAGCAGCTTTTCTGTTAATGATTGGATGTAACGTGAAAATTAACACTCCTTTTGTCCTTTCTTCAGCTCTCCAGCAGATCCTTTTTCCTGACTGTAAATTTTAAAAAAATGTGTTATGAGACATCAACTGAATTCCCAGCTCCTTCAGATTTGGAAACAACAGTCAGAGTTAAATGATTTATCTAATACCTTATTTTTTTTTTTTTTAATCCTCCTGTGAATATTATGCTATTACTTGCCATAACAGTTTTTGCAGCATTTTGCAATAGTATTTTGTGGCTATATTCTGTGGTGTGAAGTGCCTGACTCGTGGCATCTAAGTCAAAGAGATCAGTTTAGATGAACTGCTGTGTCCCAAACTGCCATACCTGGGTCAGCAATGCTTGGCATAGAGGATTTATCACCAAACCTAAAACTGATCTGAGTTCACTTCAAGCAGTCCTAGCTCAAACTGAATCCATTGAGAAAGGCACATTGAAAACATACCGGATACATCACGGAAACTTTCTATGACTGGAAGGTTTAAGAAGTTGAAGAGACACAAAGAAAATATTTTTCCTTTTTTCAAAATTGTGACAAAAATACTTTCCTGATACAAATATAATACAGGGTTCTGAATATCTTTAATAAGGCTTTTTCTATATAAAAAATATTTTTCTTTCACCAGACAGATGCTAAATTTGCATAATGTGCTATAACCTCCTGAAAAAAGCCACTTATGCTGCCTACATCCAAGGATAAGCAGTGTGAGTTCTGCCATGCTAGAGGAAATATGATCACTGGATTTGTAGATAAGCAAGCTTTGAGAAGGACTAGGACCCCCTATCCACCAGACAGCCTCCAAGATAAGGAGCCTTCACACCCTGTGTATAGAATTTATTTCTCTTCTTGAAAGATATATTTTTAAATTGCTTCTTATCATTGTCACTGGAATTAAACTGTTGATACACTCATGGTCAGATATGATTCCTCAAATACTCACATATACAGAGGCAACTTTTTTCTTGTGGTTGTATTGCAGTAGCTTTTGATCAATTGAGGTGGATCCATTGATTTATTGTTTAACTTTGGGTCATTATTTAATCTTTCACAAGAGGAGCTCACTTTTAGGTAATTTAAGTAGGTTTTGCTGTATTTAGAGGAGCTGACCTTTTCAATTGAAAATGATTTTCAGAAAGAAACAAGCCTCTGAGTGTGTTCATCTGTTAAATGAGAACATCTTTTAGAGACAAACATCTGAAACAAATGTCCCCTGGAGGTGTACACTATTCCAGTCATTACAGAGGGAGTACTCATGTTCTCACTTAATGCCAGTCCCTGGGATCCTGTCAGTACCTGCACCCATTAAGCCTATCACTTTGCAACTTTACACCAAAATCCTTGATACTGTTTTCCTGTGTAAGCTTCCAGCGTGCCTGTTCTCGTCTTCCTGCACAGAGAGACAGAGATCTCCACATGTTGTCTCTCAAAAGAGCCAGACACGCATTAAAACACAAGCTCCCTTCCTTTGCTAGACTCCAGCCATGCATGGAAAATACTCAAACCCTACTTAAATGGTAGAATAAATCCATCCCTCGAGCCCGTTTTTCGGAAGAACAGAAACAAATTTTTGTACTCCACTCATGTTTTCTCATGTAGGAAATCATGGAAACATCACTGAAAATTCCACAGTGGCAAAATGCTGCTGTTTCCTAATCTCATACTGGCACTACAACAGTTCATGAATTACTTTTAGAGGTGATAAGGGCATCATAAAGAATAAAGAATCTTCTAATATACAACATATGATAAGTTCTAGGCTGAAGCAGCTTCTAAATCTATCTCTCACTCTATTTCTAATAATAAAATCTTAAAACCAGCAGAGTAGGAATCTGCATGTGATGTAATACCTGAAGAAAATTAAATTCACATTTTTATGTGCTTTAGTTGAAGCTTTTTCATTGAAACCAGTGGGAGTTTTGCCTGACAAAGGTCTTCTTGCACAAATGAAAAACTGCAAATTGTTCATTTGTTAGGAATAATTGGTATCTGGGCCAGTGAGTAACAAGTGCTTTTTCTCCCTTAGAAGTAAATAAAAGAAAAACCAACAAAAATTTCTTGAGATGGTTCATTAATTCCAATCCAAAAGAATTTCTTACTTTTGTTCTAACTGGAAAGCAGATTTATTGCACAGAATATTAAGAATAAACCTGGTGTTAACTTCAGAATGAAGCAATTAAAATAAAAACAATTTAAGACACAGAAATGAAAAAAAACCACCAACAAATTAAAAACAAACAAAAAAAACCCCCAACCAAACAAACCAAAAGCAACCAAAAACGATATTGAGATTACTCTATGTAATATTTTCTAGCATCTATTTCAAATAAAATGTCTATTTCAAGTACAATGATACAATCAAAACTATTTGAGTCCTTTAGAAATATGCTGTTTCAGAGATTTGGCATTAGTTCCAGTAATGTCTGTAATGAAAGTTTTAGGTGGATTTCTTATGCCTGAGTGTTTCTGACATAGATGCCAGAGATGGCACTTCAGACCAATTATCATCAGAAATATTTTCAAAGGGCAGAAAACCACGTGGGCTGCATGTTTGCATCTGATAGACCAACACAAAGCAGTAGAACGAGACAGTTTACACAGCAGAGGTGCGCATGCCAAGACATATGTCTTCTCCTGAAGATATTCTCATGTATTGAACTGGGGTATAATGCCTCACAGTGAAGGATACTTGGCTCCTTTTACAAGATTGCCCCTGTGAAACTCTTTTGTGCCTCCTGGTCAAGTACATATTTTTTCACAGCCAAATTTTTAATTATTACTTCAGCAAGATTATCCCCTGAGGTCCAGGCACCTACATTTTAGAGAAAAGAAAGAATGTACTCCACTGGTTTCTTCTCTGTTCTAGTAGCTGATGGTATCCAAATTCCTGAAGCAGTATAGAGGAAACAGAGTTATTTAGTAAAAGGTATAAAGACTTTTAACTTAGTATTGACTCAGTCCAAATCCACAAAGTTGTTTAGATAATTAACTCCCACTGCTTTTAATATGTATGGATAGTTTTACTATTTAAGCCTAGTTCCCCTGTGCTAAAAGATGTAGCACTAGATGGAAGCCAGGCAGTCCCTGATTGTGACTGTGGCTTACTGTGCAGGCTTGTCTGCAGATGGCTTCAAGGCCTTACTCCAAAAAGACCTAGTTGGTTGGGAGCATAAACCTGTGACCAGGACTGCTATAAAATCAGCCATATAATCAGAAAGAGTATGAATTGGTAAGAAACTGCTGTTACTGAATTTTACATGCAACAGGACATATTCTGCATTGCAAATATGGATGATAGGTAGCAGAAGGGGGAAATGAAATGGCTGCTATGCATGGCAGAGAAATATACTATTCTCTTCTTGCCTCAATTACTGTTAGAAACACACACAGTCTCACCCTGGTACCAGGGCTGTAGGCTGTATTGTGATGATGCTGCTATCTGCACACTGTAAGAATTTCAAAATACAACTGGCCTATCGCATGAAAAGATACTGAGCAGGATCACCCAGCACAAACAATCTGATGAAATCAACATTATATCAAAACTAGATGTTATAAACCAGTGTGTAAATAACAGCCAACTCCTCAACTCTAGGTGTGCTGGTGTTGGCTGGGGATAGGGTTAATTTTCTTCACAGATGTCTTGGTTTAGAAAGACAGGTATCTGCCAGGGAAACTGGGGTTCCCCTTAGAATAGAGGATGTAAACCCCTCACCCCCCGCCAAGTTCTAATTTTGCAATTAACGGCTCTCAGGCAAAGATTTGGGAGTAGGAATAACAGCTTTTTACTAAGAATATAAGAATACAAATGTGGTAGAAAAGAAAAAGGAAAAAAAAAAGAAAACAAAACCACCCCACCAAACCAGCAAACCAACAAACAACAATTTTGAAAAGCCCTGACAGGGTCAAAGCTACAACCTTGTTAGTCAGGGTGTGGAAAGCAGTCCAAAAGTGAGTCCTCCTGGAATGGCAGGTACAGCTCCGCTGAGGCAGAAAATGATCCAGTAGCAGAAAAGAAAGGGGTCCTGAGGTGGTGAGAAGGGTCCAGCCTTCCTCCCGTAATCGGATGAAGCAAGACACTGTGCTGGTTTAAAGTCCCAGCTTTATCCAGGTGAGAATGGCTGGCTCCTCCCACGGGGTGGAGCATCACACAATAGGTACGCTAGGATGTAGGTATGTGTTGGGAAGGGGACACGGCTAGAGAAGACTGTTAATGGCCCATTAAAGATAAGAACAATGCTCTACCTGATACTGACCGTTGGCCCATTATCAAAAGGCACCCGCCCCCAACTGTTTTCAGCAGATGAAATTGAATAGACTATAACCCAGGACAATATCCACCCCTTATTCTATTATCATCTGCATCATACTTAAATCAATAAACTCTACTATACAGCATGAAGCCTTACACTCAGTTCTTACTTAGGATTAGGTTTTCCTGTGGTACACAACTGGTTCTTCCATCCTTCTGCATTACCCACCAAGTGTAACCAGGTCCTTGAGCAAAAACAATCCCACGGGTGGGTTCACCTTTGCCTGAGGTGGGGTTAATCCAGACAGCCTTTCCTAAAATACCTCTCATGTGTACCACAGGGACTTTATCTCCGTCCACTGTGTGCAAGGGGGCAGACTGGGCAGGACCAGCTCGATTGACGGAGCCTCGCGTGTTGACCATCCAGGTGGCCTTTGCTAAGTTCACTTCCCAGTTCTTGAAAGTCCCTCCGCCAAGTGCCTTCAGGGTGGTCTTAAGTAGTCCATTGCACCGTTCAACTTTCCCGGCAGCTGGTGCATGATAAGGGATGTGATAGATCCATTCAACGCCGTGTTCTTTAGCCCAGGTGTTTATAAGGCTGTTCCTGAAATGGGTCCCGTTGTCCGACTCGATTCTCTCAGGGGTGCCATGTCTCCACAGGACTTGTTTTTCAAGGCCCAGGATGGTGTTCCGGGCAGTGGCATGAGGCACAGGGTAGGTCTCCAGCCACCCGGTGGTGGCTTCCACCATGGTCAGCACGTAGCGCTTGCCTTGGCGGGTTTGGGGCAGGGTGATGTAGTCAATCTGCCAGGCCTCCCCATACTTATATTTGGACCACCGTCCACCGTACCAGAGGGGCTTCACCCGCTTGGCCTGCTTGATGGCAGCACATGTCTCACAGTCGTGGATGACCTGAGAAATACTGTCCATGGTTAGGTCCACCCCTCGGTCTCGGGCCCACTTATAGGTGGCATCTCTGCCCTGATGACCTGAGGCATCATGAGCCCACCGAGCTAGGAACAACTCTCCCTTGTGCTGCCAATCCAAGTCTATCTTGGACACCTCTATCCTCGCGGCTTGATCTACTTGCTCGTTGTTCCGGTGCTCTTCATTAGCCCGACTCTTGGGAACATGGGCATCCACATGACGGACTTTCACGGGTAGTCTCCCTACTCTGGTAGCGATGTCCTTCCACTCATCAGCAGCCCAGATTGGTTTTCCCCTACGCTGCCAGTTGGCCTTTCTCCACCTTTCTAGCCAGCCCCACAGGGCATTAGCTACCATCCACGAATCAGTGTAGAGGTAGAGCTTTGGCCACTTCTCTCTTTCAGCAATGTCCAGGGCCAATTGAACAGCTTTGAGTTCGGCAAACTGGCTTGACCCACCTTCTCCTTCAGTGGCTTGTGCAACCTGTCTTGTGGGGCTCCACACGGCTGCTTTCCACTTCCGGTTCATCCCTACGATGCGACAGGAACCGTCAGTGAAAAGAGCGTAGCATGTTTCTCCTGCTGGCAGTTGGTTATACGGTGGAGCTTCTTCAGCCCGGCTTACTTGCTCTTGTTCCTCTTCATCGGTGAGACTGAAATTTTCAGCTTCCGGCCAGTTGGTGATCACTTCCAGAATCCCAGGGCGATTCGGGTTTCCAATACGGGCGCGCTGGGTGATGAGGGCGATCCATTTGCTCCATGTGGCGTCAGTGGCGTGGTGGGTAGAGGGAACCTTTCCTTTAAACATCCACCCCAGCACTGGTAGTCGGGGTGCCAGGAGAAGTTGTGCTTCAGTGCCAATCACCTCTGAGGCGGCTTGAACTCCTTCGTAGGCGGCCAAGATCTCCTTCTCTGTGGGAGTGTAATTGGCTTCGGACCCTCTGTAGCTTCGGCTCCAGAATCCCAGTGGCCGACCTCGAGTCTCACCAGGCACCTTCTGCCAAAGGCTCCAGGACAGACCGTGGTTCCCGGCTGCGGAGTAGAGCACATTCTTTACCTCTGGTCCTGTCCTGACTGGGCCAAGGGCTACCGCATGAGCGATTTCCTGCTTGATCTGGGCAAAGGCATGTTGTTGTTCTGGGCCCCAGTGGAAATCGTTCTTTTTGCGGGTAACCAGGTACAGAGGGCTCACAATCTGGCTGTACTCGGGAATGTGCATTCTCCAAAAGCCTATGGCCCCTAGGAAAGCTTGTGTTTCCTTCTTGTTGGTGGGTGGAGACATGGCGGTGATCTTATTGATGACCTCTGTGGGGATCTGGCGACGTCCATCTTGCCACTTGACTCCCAGAAACTGGATCTCTTTAGCGGGTCCCTTAACCTTACTTTGCTTAATGGCAAAACCGGCTTTCAGCAGTATCTGGATAATCTTCTCTCCTTTCTCGAAGACTTCCCTTGCTGTGTTCCCCCATACGATGATGTCGTCAATGTACTGTAGATGTTCAGGAGCCTCACCCTTTTCCAGTGCAGCCTGGATCAGTCCATGGCAGATGGTGGGGCTGTGCTTCCACCCCTGGGGCAGTCGGTTCCAGGTGTACTGCACGCCCCTCCAGGTGAAAGCGAACTGGGGCCTGCACTCTGCTGCCAAAGGAATGGAGAAGAAGGCATTGGCAATATCGATGGTCGCATACCACTTTGCTGCCTTGGACTCCAGCTCGTACTGAAGCTCCAACATGTCTGGCACGGCAGCGCTCAGTGGTGGTGTGACTTCATTCAGACCACGGTAATCCACTGTCAGTCTCCATTCTCCACTGGGCTTACGCACTGGCCATATAGGGCTGTTGAAAGGTGAATGAGCTTTACTGACCACCCCTTGGCTCTCCAGCTTACGAATCATCTCATGTATGGGAGTCACAGAGTCTCTGTCAGTGCGGTATTGCCGACGGTGTGCTGTTGCTGTGGCGATTGGCACCTGTTGTTCTTCAACTCTCAGCAGTCCCACAGCAGAGGGGTCATCTGAGAGACCAGGCAAGGTGTTCAGCTGTCTGATGTTTTCTGTCTCTACAGCAGCTACTCCAAAAGCCCAACGATATCCTTTTGGGTCTTTGAAATGTCCATTTCTGAGATAGTCTATGCCGAGGATGCACGGGGCCTCTGGGCCAGTCACGATGGGGTGTTTCTGCCACCCATTCCCAGTCAAACTCACTTCGGCCTCCAATACAGTCAGCTCCTGGGACCCTCCTGTCACTCCAGAAATAGAAATGGGTTCTGCTCCCACATACCCTGATGGCATCAGGGTACATTGGGAGCCAGTGTCAACCAAAGCTGTGTATTCTTGTGGGTCTGATGTGCCAGGCCATCGGACCCACACAGTCCAATAGATCCGATTGTCCCTCTCCTCTACCTGGCTGGAGGCAGGGCCCCTCTAACACTGATCATTCCCTCCCTGAGTATACATACTAGAGGTCCCAGCATCCTGACTACTGGCAGCCTGGGCATAGGAGCTTGCGGCTACTTTCATTTTAGTGGAACCCCCTTGGTGAGCATTCCTCTCCTTGAGCTCACGCACCCGTGCTGCCAGGACAGAAGTGGGTTTCCCATCCCACACTCCCATGTCTTCCCCATGGTCACGCAGATAAAACCACAGGTCAGCTCTTGGGGTGTACCCTCTCTCTCTAGCCGGGGGTCGTTGGGCTCTACCTCTGGGACCTGTGACTCGTACTGGTGCCACGTTGGAAATGTTCTTCCTCATCTCCTCCCTCACCTCCCTCATTTCCTCTTTGAGTTCTTTCACCACGGCAGAGATATGAGCCTGCATCGGGCCATTGATCATACTCTCATAATTTCTAAGCTTATTGGCAACAGACCCCACTGTCTCTCGGTTGTCCTCAACATTAATTGTTGCAATGAATGTGGTATACTGAGATGGCCCCAGATTTGCCAGATTCCATAACATCTGCCCTGTGCATCTAACCTTGTCAGGGTCATTATCATGTTGTCCACTCCTCCCAAAAAGTACCTCCAGTACTGCCACTTCCCTCAGCTGTTGGATTCCTTCCTCCAGAGTTTTCCAGCGCATTCTATGGTGGTGCTCCTGCATTCTTTCTCTGTGGACAAATCTTTCTCTAACACTTGTTAAAAGTCGCTGCCAGAGGGAAAGGGGTCCAGGCTCCCTCACAAATACCTGATTTATTCCTGAGTCCTGGGTCAAGGGTCCCAAATTCCTTGCCTCACCACCATCTAGTTGCACACCCGTACCCATTAGATCCCAGACCCGAAGCAGCCAGGCTGTGTAAGCCTCACGTCCCCGTCGTACAATATCTTTTTGTAGATTACGGAGACTTTCATACGACAGGGACTCAGTGATGATCTGAACTTGTGATTCCCCTGCATCTTGTGAGGGCCCTCCTTTCCTACCCTTATTATCTGGGTTTGTTGTTTTCACCTTGGATTTCTTTGTTTCCAGAGGGGCGACTGCCACTGGCTGTGACTGCCCCTGTGGTTCAGCTGGAACCTGGACAGTTGTAATGTCTACAGGTTCCATATCAGATTCTCCTTTGTCAGGGCAGGGGGAGGGTCTCCCACCAGCTGGGGAAGTGTACTCCCTCAGCATCTCATGCATCTCCTTTATCAGAGCCCCCACCCAACCTGGGTAGTTTATCTCTGAAGCAGGCTGTGGGGCAGGGGCGGGCTCTTGGGCAGCATTCCTATTGTCTGGGGTACTTATCAGGGTGCTTACCCAGGCCATTCTCCCTTTATCTCTAAATACCAAATAGAATAGGCCTATAAACAACACCAGCCACTGTATGCTATCATTAGCATTCAGAGGAAATTTGAACTCTTCAAGAGCTGGTGGGGTAGATCCAAAGAGCTGGGTGAAGGGCTGAGAGAATATTTCTCCCGGTGCCATCTCCTCACAGTATGTACCATTGTTAAAGTAACCCCAGAAACACAGAGTTAGTGTATGGTAGCCCTGAATCCATGTGCCTGCTTTCCAAAGAAAGTTAAAAATCCATGAATTCCTCACCTTATTAACCCACAAAATAAACTGGATGGCAGCTACAGTAGCCTTAGTTATAGGGCCCATGTTTAGATAAGGGCTTGCAAATGGCAGAAATACAGCCACGACCATGTGCCACCCAAACCAGGGAAGGCTACACCACATGCTTCTGTTCAGTGAGCTTATATCTACTAAAAAAAAAGTGTTATTCCTCTCTCCCAATGCCCTCGGCCCTCACGTTGGGCGCCAACATGTGTCTTGGTTTAGAAAGACAGGTATCTGCCAGGGAAACTGGGGTTCCCCTTAGAATAGAGGATGTAAACCCCTCACCCCCCGCCAAGTTCTAATTTTGCAATTAATGGCTCTCAGGCAACGATTTGGGAGTAGGAATAACAGCTTTTTACTAAGAATATAAGAATACAAATGTGGTAGAAAAGAAAAAGGGAAAAAAAAAGAAAACAAAACCACCCCACCAAACCAGCAAACCAACAAACAACAATTTTGAAAAGTCCTGACAGGGTCAAAGCTACAACCTTGTTAGTCAGGGTGTGGAAAGCAGTCCAAAAGTGAGTCCTCCTGGAATGGCAGGTACAGCTCCGCTGAGGCAGAAAATGATCCAGTAGCAGAAAAGAAAGGGGTCCTGAGGTGGTGAGAAGGGCCCAGCCTTCCTCCCGTAATCGGATGAAGCAAGACTCTCTGCTCGTTTAAAGTCCCAGCTTTATCCAGGTAAAAATGGCTGGCTCCTCCCACGGGGTGGAGCATCACACAATAGGTACGCTAGGATGTAGGTATGTGTTGGGAAGGGGAGACGGCTAGAGAAGACTGTTAATGGCCCATTAAAGATAAGAACAATGCTCTACCTGATACTGACCGTTGGCCCATTATCAAAAGGCACCCGCCCCCAACTGTTATTCAGCAGATGAAATTGAATAGACTCTATAACCCAGGACACAGAAAGAAAAATTGTCTTCACAGGTGGATGCGGGGCTGTGTTTTGGATTTGTGTTGAACACAGGGTTGATAATATAGACAGACGTTGTTACTGGTGAGCAGGGCTTATACAGAACTTAGGCCTTTTCTGCTTTCTTCACTGCCATGCTGGTGGGGAAGTTGGGGGTGCATGGGAGGTTGGGAGGAGACACAGCCAGGACAGGTGACCCCAATTAACCAAAGGGTTTTTCCAGACCATATATTAAGGTATATAAAGTGGGGGGAAGAAGAGGGGAACATTTGGAGTGATGGCCTTTATATTCTCTTCGTGTGATGGGGCCCTGCTGTCCTGGGAATGGCTGAACACCTGCCTGCCCATGGGAAGCAGTGAATTAAGGATGTTTTGGTTTGCTTGCATGGGTGGCTTTTGCTTTCCATATTAAGCTGTCGTTATCTCAATCCATAAGTTTCCTAGCATTTTCCCTTCTGGTTCTCTCCCTAGTCCCAATGGAGGGAATGAGTGAGGGGCTGGATGAGGCTTGGCTGCTGGATGGGTTTAAATCGTGATACCAGGTTCCTGAGAAACTTTGTTGAGTGGTAAACTCTGTTAGTGTTGTCCAGTACTTAACACACCTCAGGTACTGTGTTTAGTTTTGGCTCCCTCACCACCAAAAGACATTGAGGTGCTGGAGCCTCTTGAGAGAAGGTCAACAAAGCTGATGAAAGGTCTGGAGAACAAGTCTTATGAGAAACAGCTGGGAGAACTGGGGCTCTTTGGCCTTGAGAAAATAAGACTGATTGCTCTCTACAACCACCTGAAAGGAGGTTGTAGCCAGATGAGTGTCAGCCTCTTCTCTCAGGTAACAAGTAACAGGAGGAAATGGTCTCAAGTTGTGCCATGGAAGGTTTAGGCTGAGTATTAAGAAAAAATTCTTCATAGAATGGGTGGTCAAGCTTTGAAACATGTTGCCCAGTGAAGTGATAGAGTCACCATCCCTGGGGGCATTTTAAAAGATATGGATATGGGACATGTCTTAGTGGCTGACATAGCAGTGCCAAGCAGATGGCTGGACTTGATGATGTCTTGACTTGATGACTTGGAGACTTTTCCAACCTAAAAATTCCAGGATTCTGGTAAGAGTTATTACTGAAGTGAGGCATTGCTCTATGATCACAGAATCAAAGAATCACAGAATGACTAAGTGGAAAGAGACCTTCAAGATCACTGATTCCAACCCCTGCCCTAACACCTCAACTAAACCATCCAGTCTTTCTTTAAACACACCCAGGGATGGTGACTCCACCACCTCCCAGGGCAGACCATTCCAAAACTTTATCACTCTTTCCATGAAAAACTTTTTCCTAATATCCAACTTG
Source organism: Cyanoderma ruficeps (assembly GCA_008694505.1). NCBI lineage: Eukaryota > Metazoa > Chordata > Aves > Passeriformes > Timaliidae > Cyanoderma > Cyanoderma ruficeps. The sequence continues at coordinate 23,637,463 of VZDJ01004378.1, forward strand.
TATTTTCCTTTATGCAGGTTAAGACTGTGTCCTCTCGTTCTGTCAGTTGCTGCGTGGAGAAAGAGACCAACCCCCACCTGACTACAACCACCTTTCAGGCAGTTGTAGAGAGTGATAAGGTCACCTCTGAGTCTCCTTTTCTCCAGGCTAAACACCTCCAGCTCCCTCAGTCATTCCTCACAGCTTTGTGTTCCAAGCCCCTCACCAGCCTCATTCCCTCCTCTGGACACGCTCAAGCGTCTCAATGTCCTTCCTAAACTGAGGCCCCAGAGCTGGACACAGCACTCAGGGTGTGGCCTCACCAGTGCCCAGTACAGGGGAAGAATGACCTCCCTGCTTCTGCGGGCCACACCATTCCTGATACAATCCAGGATGCTGTTGGCCTTCTTGGCCACCTGGGCATTGCTGGCTCATGTTCAGCTGCTGTCACCAGAACCCCCAGGTCCCCTTCTGCCTGGGCACTCTCCAGCCACACTGTCCCCAGCCTATAACGCTGCAGGGGGTTATTGAGGCCAAAATGCAGGACTTGACACTTGGACTTATTAAACTTCATTTTGTTGTAATCTGCCCATCGATCCAAGTCTCTCTGCAGTGCCCTCCTACCTTCCAACAGATCAACACACGTTCCCAGCTTAGTGTCGTCTGCAACTTTATTAATGAAAGACTCAGTGCCCTCATCCATGTCATCAATGAAAATATTGAACAGAGCTGGCCCCAGCACAGACCCCTGAGAGACACCACTGGTCACTGGCCGCCAGCTGGATACAGCACCGTTCACCACCACTCTCTGGGCCCGGCCATCCAGCCAGTTCCTAACCCAGCAAAGAGTGCTCCTGTCCAAGCCGTGGGCTGCCAGCTTTTCCAGGAGTATGCTGTGGGAGACAGTGTCATAGGCCTTGCTGAAGTCCAAGTAGACAACATCCACAGCCCTTTCTGCATCCACCAGGTGGGTTATGTGGTCATAAAAGGAGATCAGGTTGGTCAAACACGACTTACCCTCCCAAACCCATGCTGGCTGGGTCTGATACCCTGGCCATCCTGTAAGTGCTGCATGATGACACTCAGTATAAATTGTTCCATTACCTTACCAGGAATGTGATGCACAGCCTCCTTCTGAAGCTTTAGACTGTAGGGAGTTACTGCTATCTGATGCACCTGTGTAACAGACTGCCAGAGGCAACACACCATATCTGTTTTTTTTTCTAACTCCTTCACACCTTCTAAATCCCCTTAGGTATATAGGGGAGGTCTGTAACATTATTCTTTCTGCATCAAAACCTCAGCGGGCTATTCACACAACAGAGGGGTCTCATCTGTGTAAACAAACCTATTCCTTTTTGTGGTATTCACTGAAAAAGGGTCAGGGATGCTCACTTCCCATGCTTTACTTTACTCTGAAAGATATGGCCCTAAGGGGAGAGACCATTGTAGCTACATGAATACAAAGGTACCATTTACTGTTAGCCCTAACAGTGAATGTCAAGCTGTCTCATCTGTTACCATGAATACAGCTGGACCACTTGTTCATCCAAAGGAGACTGGCAACAATGAGGTGAAAAGCTGGAAGAAACTGAAGTTTGTGTCTGCACTAAGTATTTATTCCTGATATTCAAAATTGTAGTTTTACCTAAATCAACAATATGAAATGCTAGAGGTACCTTCAGGTCTGTATAATGCTCTTCAAACCTGCTTGGAATCTTTGATGGCTAAATATTTTAAGTTGAAGTTCAAAGTGTTCCATAATTATCTCAACTAAAATCAAGAGTTGGAATTTAGGCCTCACTGTTTAAACCAACAATCCATGTTCCTCTCAATGTGGATACATGGAATTTACAGATACAGACAAGCTTAAGTTTTAGCATTTGAGTCATGCTGCTCATCTTCTTAAAATTAGACATGTATGGAGGTGTTTTCATGATCGGGGCTACATCATCAAGTGATTAGAAAACAGTCCCCTCTGGGTGTCAATTAAACATGGCTCCAGCAGCACAAATCAATGTACCGGGATGGTGATTTGAAGCTGAGATCATGTCTACAGCACAGGGCATGGCTGACATCAGTGTGTTAATCTGGGGTGTGAGCGCTCTGTGCTTGCTGAATCCCTCCGTTTACCTGCAGTTAAAACAGTGCAACTGTTCTCTTGCCAGTGTAACATATTTCTGCTGGGAGGGGGACAGGGGAAAAGAGGGAGAGAGGAGTGAGTGCACCAAGACTTGATGCCATTATGATACAGATGGTGATCATAGATGTGGAACTACTGTCAGGACATATACCCAGGAGGATGCACTGCTCTGGATGGCTTTGATAAGGGAGAGAGAGAAACACTGCAGCTCTTTAGCATTGCCTGTGATAAGCCTTAACAATAACATCTAGGCTGCTGCAGGCTGCCACAGATGACAAACTTTTCTTTCTAGAGCAGTGTATATTTATAAGCTGCATTCTAGTTTAGACATGGCTATAGTTAATTCATGTTTATAAAGCACTGAAATTGAAAGGTGTTATGCAAATGCAAAATATTCTTCAGACGCAAAGCCTGTTTTTATTTTTCAAAAAGAGTGCTTTCTTTATTTGTCAGTGATGTTTTTGCTTGTGTTGTAAATGATTGGTTGCTGTGTTTGCTGTTGTAACATGTTTTCTTATTACAACTTTGTTTTTCTTTATTGGGATGTCTGCTTTTCAATCTCCAAGGAAGTTCTTAAATACTAGGCATGCAAATTTCAGTTCACAGATGTGCAAATTGCATAAATGCTTTCCATAGCTCTTAGGTAAAAAAGCTGGAAGTTGCAGACGTGGTATATACTTGGTATGTGTGTGCTGGCATGGTATGGAAACCACAGCTCTTTGAATCCACTTTTTGTTTCTGGGTATCACTCCTAAATCCAGTACAAATAGATTTCTAAATTATTTAATCACAAATGGTCAAGAAAAAACCTTGTCTATTTAGAATTAATTTAAAACTGGTGATTTGGCCTTGCTTGACGAAATTTTCTGAAGGAAATTAACAAACTGAAAAAGGAAAACACTTCTAAGTGGTTCTTTGTCTTTTCTTTTGTTGCAGTGAGAGAACTGTGGATAGATGTCCATGACTCTTTCAGGCTACCTTTATTTAACAAAATAAAAGAAAAAAATAAAAAAAGAGAATAAAAAGAAAAGGCTACTGATTGTTTGTAAATCTCTTAAGGACTCCTGGGGAAGAACTCGTATCTGGTCAAGTTGAAGGTCTCAGCATAATCTCAGTGATTTACAGTATTAATAACATATTGCCTCTTTACTGTGCACAGAGGAAATAATCCTCAGTATTTTTAATTCAAAATCTCTTAATGGCTGTGTGACTTTAAATAACTAGTTAAAGTAAATTCTCTTTTGGGTACAAGGAAAAATCACAATTCTTTGAGAAATTTGTGAAGAAGGCAGGAGAGATTATTTCAAAAGTTTCAGAGTGTGGAGTCCAATTCCTATTTATATGCCATAATTGAACCAAAGTAATATAACAGTGCATACTTATGTCTTCGGTTACCATGTTCCACAGAATGCTGAAGAATAATTGCTGACAAAAACTGAATATCATGGGGAAAAAGAGTCAACCCTCTGAATTCACATCAAGCTCATCTTGCTCTTTCAGGAATTGCTGATAGTCATTGTTATTAGTCCGACAGAAACAGTATTAAAAGAGTAATTTTGCACCTTTTAACTATTTCATGAATTTAACACTGAATTTCAAAGCATGATCAGTTTGATGAGCAGTGGATGACATGAATATGCAATACTCAACAAAGTTATATCAGGCTTTTCACCCATGTCTCTTGTATATATTATACCCTGGAACCTAAATTAAAATATTCATAGCTCACTGGAGAGAAATGAGAAATTGATTAACTTAGGTATTTGGGGAAAATGTGTTATCAGAGAAATGAGAAAGATGTAGTCAGGCCTGGGAATGAATTGTTGAGAAGTGAGAGTAAGGAGGAGGTGCCCGAAGCATAACTCCCATGACACACTGTGGTGGTACTTCTAACTGCACTGTTTGCTTTCTCATATAGAAGGACTTAGTAAAAGAGAAAAAGAAATTAAAAGGAAATGGAGTAGGAGTTAAGATTGTTTCCTTATGTCCTTTTTTGTCCAAACTGACTTTTATTAAACAAATTCCAAACAGTTTTTTATATATATATATATATATG
>VZDJ01004378.1:23641697-23661125 GCA_008694505.1 Cyanoderma ruficeps
GTGTGTGTGTGTGTCCTAAAATTTTGGATTTTCAATTGTTTTAACTGCTGGTGTGTAGATGTATGCAGATTATGTTTATTTTATAGTAATGTAAATTTAGAATCTATTTCTTCATGAGAAGGGTTAGAGAAGCTCAAAGTTCTGGAAATGTAACGGCTGTGTTTTAATGGGAAAAAAGTAAAAGTAGAAATGATACTTCAGATTATTCTGTGGAAATGATACTTTTAAATTTTCTGTTATTTGAGGATCATGACTCTCTGGGGTACTGAGATGTGTTGCTGTTTGAAACTCCAAAGCATCAAAAAAAAAAAAAAAAACTCTGCCATGTGTGTGTACCTCATATAGAGAAGCTACACAGAATGCCACTTTCGCAGTTTTAGACCTCAGAACTTTAAAACACAAAGGGTGAGTTCATTGGACATCCAGGAAATTTCTACAGATTTGTGGCTCCTTAAAAATGTGGCAGAAATTTGTTGCATATTAAGAAATTCTTCTGATTCAGACAATAATGTGGTTGCTTATGTGTTTGGTTTTTTCCTTATATCAGTAAGCTCTTTGATACTACTCAGTTGACTTCTCAAGGATTCCTTAGTGTGCACAACCTCAAAATCTAAAAATTTGAGTCATAGAATGACTAAAGGAGATTGGCTTTGAAGTAGAGAAAACGATCTAATGTGTAAAGCACCATCTGCCTTTTACTTTTGAATTCTTTTCTGATACCCTTTGCAGCAGAGGTGATCTCCAGGACATTGAACAGTTGAGTACACCATCAAGTTTTGAGCATCACTCACATTTTTGCCCAAACAAAATAAACCCCCTTGACTTATTCTTAAACTTAGGAAAAGAGATGCTGAGAATTCACAATGCCTGGGAAATTCTGCTGCAGTGTATGACTACATTAATGATTTAAATATGCTTTGAATACTCTAGCCTGTCTGTCCTGTTGCTTTGCTTGAGCTTAATCCCTTGACCTGACATGATAGAAAATAGTTTGAGTCATCAGTTTTCTGCCCAACATGTTAACCTAAACTGCTGATGGCCAAACTGTTGTAGGGACAAAGCAGTTTAATCACCACAAGTAAAATCAACTTTAAGATTTTGAGTATCTTTAGCCAGTTTGATGTATGAAACATATTCTGGATGACCATCTGAATGATTCCCCTTGGAGTTTTCGTACTTGTACAACTATGGCTAGGTTTAGCTAAAAAAAAAAAAAATAAAAACCCATGAAAAAATATGAGACATAAATATATTTAATGGCAAGATTGACCATCTTGAATTTTCTTCCAATCATTCTGTGTTTATTTCTATTCCAAAGGCATAAGACTTGTAACTGGAATATTGAGAGTTCCTCATTATAATTCCCAGTATCTTCTACTGCAGGAACATTAGCAGAATGGTACTCTCCTGTTTGGTGATTACAGCTTTTGTGCTCAGTGTTGTCCATATGTTACGATGGTAGTTTTATAACAAAGTAAATAGAGGTGTATGTATCTGTTCTTCCATGAATCTGCCATTTACCTGATTGTTTCATTATCTCCAGTGCCTCACAGTTGTGAATTGACCTGATTTATAGGCCTGGACAGGCCATCTAAGTCACATGCTGAGAGCAAGTAAAGATAAACTGAGCTTATGAAACTGATACTAATGAATAGTTATAAATATTTTCTTTAGCTAAGGGTATTTAAAAATAAAAGGGAGAGAGACAGATCTTCAAAGAGACTGGCTTTTTTCCTTGTAACAGCTTCTCTTCTTCATTGGGAGAGATGTGATATGAAGATGACTTGAAGTTGAGGTGATTTAGGAAATTAACTGTAGAAAGGGTTAAAATTCCTATTATACAATTCTTTGTGAAGCAGTGCAAGGTACAGAAAGAGGCAGAAAAAGTAAGTAAAGGAGTATCTGAGAAACAGATGATAGAGGAGTTCTACTGGAAAAAAATAAAATTGTCCAAGCTCAGCTGAGTCTGATCCAGGGAACTTGAAATGATATGTCAGGAAAATAAAACATGGTAAGAAAGCAAAGAAGATTTTCAACACTAGAGTTTCTACCTTGTCAATTTTCAAGAAAAAAAAAAAATGGAAACAGACCAGTGGCAAAAAGCCACATTATGGTTCAAAACATACCATATATTTGTCCCTTTCAAATCATTATCAAATATTACCTCAGGAAAAAAACCAAAAAAACAAACCAAAACCAAAAAAATATTAAAAAAAACACCAAAAACCAAAACCCCTCCAAAAAACCCCAAAGCAGCAATTAGGTGATCACAGGTTTTAATGGCAGGAAAAATGGAAATTACTCTCTTCCTGAGAAAAAAAAAATCATTCCTTTAAATTCCAGTTACATAAGAATATGGGTAATTAGACTATTGAAGAATTCTGTGACAGAAAGTGGGCACTAGAAAATATCTATGAAATATGATTCTCATTCATAGAGCTTTCTGAACTATTGAACACCCACAGAGCAAAATTAGCTGCAGATTGGTCTTTCTATATCATGGAAATAATAGAGAATAGGACTAGAGGGAAGTACAAGTGTCTACCTCATCTAACCTCGGCTCTTGGGCAGATGAATGATAGCTGAAACTTTCTGGTAGACTAGCACAGCCCATAAAATGTGATAAACGTGTTTCGGGGATTTGGGGGTTTTGTTTGTTTTTATTTTTTCTGTCAGTAGTACAGAAGGATGTGTTCCCAACTGTACGCAAAAATCCGCATTCTTAAAACATCTAATACTGCCACAGTGCACTCTATTTCATTTCTGTGTGTCTTTACTTCACGGTAAACCAAAGCAACATTTGAATTTAAATTGTGTTGTGCTGCAGAAGTTGTTTCAGGGAAGAAATAATGCAATTAATTAAACTTTTCTCACCAAGTGTTTCTTGTGGCAGCATTTCGAAAATTCTGCGTCTTTCTGTGACACCTATTCAGTCGCAGAGGGTATGGGAGGAAAACAACACCCATCTCTGCTCTTTGCATTTTAACGGAACATTTCTGCAGTGAAGGGAACATCCACGACAGAAGAATCTACTCGCAGCGTGTGTTCCTGCTGCGTGTGACACGTGTATCTGTCCTTAAATGTATTCAGAGAGACAGAAATGTTCTGCATTGTATCTGTATCTGTATTCAACATATGGAGCATTCGTCTGTATCTGAGAAGAAAAAAACAACAAGGAAAAAAACCTCACAGCAAAAGCAGGAGAGCGATGGAGGCTGACGCCAGTCTTCAGGTTTACGTTTTTGTACTCACACGTTGGAGGTTACCCTGCCCTCACCTTCGGGTCATTTTTCTGGGCTTTACGGCTCAGGAGCTGAGAGCTGGGAGGCAGACAGAGAGCCCGGAGCAGATATGGGCTCCCGGGCAGCCAGGGAGGGCAGGGCGTGCGGGGCAGAGCCGGGGACCCCGCGCCCCGCCCGGGGCAGAGCGCGCCCGTCCCGCGCCGCCCTGCCTCCGCCCGGGGTCCCGCCGTGCCCGACCTCTGGGCGCTGCCACGGAGCCGGTGCAGTGCTACCCGTTGAGGAAGGATACCTAGTGGAAAAATCGACAGGGAAAAGTGCATCCTGAGAGAAACATCTCTGTTTCTCTGAGGTGCATCTCTGAGGAACGCTCGCTCTCTTGAAACCGCAGCGGGTGGCTGTGCCAAGCGCTCTTTAGAAGTAATAGGGAGTCTCGCCTGGTCGGGTCTCAGTTTTTGCGCATCTATGAAACACTCCATCAAGTGGTTTTTCCCGTTATCTTCCTTCATCTCTCACACATACAGGCTTCCCTTTTTGTTTCTTCCCCTCGTTTTCCTGCTACCCGCGCCCGATCTAGCACTCCTACCCGCGGCCAGGGTTATATCCCTGCCGTGCCCCATGTCAGGCATTCCCTGCCCATCCCCGGTTTAACATCCTTGCCGTCACCCTTGTGAGGTTCTTTCCTTTGCTGCGGGGAAAGGTTCCAGAGATGAAAGACAAAGGGTGTCAACCGCACAAGGACGGCGGCGCGGCCGCTCCCCACCCCTGGCCCAGCGCCGGGGCACCGAGCACTTGCGGAAACTTNTTTTTTTAAATAATTTTTTTAAATTAACGATAATACTAATAAAATCCCCGGCCAGCTCCCTTTCGGGAAAAGCCGTGCGGGGCGCGGCCGCGGGTGCGGGGGCTCGCTGCGCGCCCCGCGGGGCTCCGCGTGCGTCAGGCGGCGAGTGGCGTCAGCGGGCGCGGAGCGGCGCGGAGGGGGCAGCGAGCGGGAGGAGGGGGGAGAGGGAGGGAGCTTCGTCAGGAGGCGATGGCGGTACCGCCGTGACATCACCCCGCGGCTTATATAGTTGGGGAAGGGTCTGGGTCCCCCGTCTGGTGCCTGCAGCCGCCCGTCAGCACGCGTGCGGAGGGCGAGGAGCGGCGGGGCTCTGTCTGTCTGTCTCTGTCTTTCTGTCTCTCTCTCTCCGTCTCTCCCTAGGATTTATGGACTTTACTTTCTAGAGGGCGGCGCGGCAAGGATGAGAGTCCAGCTGGTGTGCGTGGTGCTGCTGGCCCTGGCCTCCTGCAGCCTCTGTTCAGGTAAGTGCCCTGAGCCGCCTCCGCCGGGCGCGCCCCGCGCCGCCCGGCCCCGGAGCCCCCTAGACCGCCCGGCTCCGAGACGCTCCCGGAGCCCTAAGAGGGACCTAAAGGAAGGGAGTGGAGTCGCTTCGGGCTCCGCCGGCTGCCCCCATTCCCGGTAGCCGACTCTGATAACGGGCTCTGGCCAGCATCTTTCTTNTTTTTTTTTCTATCACTCCTCTAACTTTCTCCCTTCGTATAAGCCATTTCTCCTCGCAGCATCCATACCACAGCAATTAGTGTAGACTAGTCATTGGAAATACAAATCAGCGCAAACCATCTGCTTGGTTGTGCTGTGGTTCATCGAATAGCATGTATTTCCAAATTAGGATACAAATTGTAATCTCTGCAACTCATATGAAGAGCTGCTGTAATCCAAATCAACATGAATATGTATGCCCTTCAGTCACTTTTTAGAGAGAGAAATATAATTTTATTATTGGGAGAAAAAGTTGCTAACAACCAATCCGAAATTATGACCAAAAAAACCCGGTGAAGCATAGCAGAAATGCATTTCTTCTCCAAGAGCAGCTGCTTTAGAAAGCTCAGAACAAGGACAATATATTAAAATGCATTTCTTGCTTGTTTGAAAAATGGCACATCTTAAACATCTGCCATTTATGTCTAAAAGTTTATGACTAAATAGGTATGGTGATAGTTAAACAGGTGTATACACACATATATGAAGCAGAAGAGCCTGCAAAATCCAGTCTTAAGTAAATTGAGAATTAATTTTTAACTCCACTAAATTACCAGGTAAATTTAAAGGCAACTTCATTATTCAACGTTGGTGTTCAGAGGGACTCAGAATTCCTAATTCTCACTTTAGATGGAAGTTTTCAGCTTGTATTTCCCTGCAGAAGATAAATGCAGATCACATAATACCTGCATTTCATTACAGTTTAAATATAATTGTTCTGTATATTATAAAGAATTCATGATCTTAATGACAAAGCTCAACATCTTTTTCTCCCCATATATTTCCAAACTTTTTAAACAAATTCCTCACTAGTATTTTTAGTGAAGCAGTTTCAAATTCAACTGCCTATAGAGCCTGAATGAAAGACCACTAATGCTAAAAAGAAATTAAGTGGGAATTAAAATAGGTTCATAAAGAACCCTCAGAAGACAAATTGTATGGGGAACTAACACAATGGTTTATTTGCTTGAAAATTTGAAATTATTTGTAAATGAGAAATGCTACAGAGGAGTTTGGGTGAAGGGGCCCAAATAATTTTTAACTAATATGGACAGTTATACCATAAAGAAAATTATTGTTAAATTTTCTGTTGAGAATGTTTATCCTCAGGCAAAAATATGTACCTGTAAAATCCAATTGTTCCTGTAAAATGTGAATATATGAATAGAAACTCTTTTTCTTGTCAGTAGAATCAAGAATACATCAAACTGTGTGAATTTCTCTCTGATTTTACAATAATGTGTAACCAGGCTTTTTATACGTTGCTCTCTGAGAGTCTGTTCTTTTTATGCTTTTGCTCCTCATCCATCTCTTTTCAGTCCTGAATTACCGGAAGATGTTTCCTTCTCTCCCTCCAAATCTTGCTTTTTTCTTCACTCAAGGAATCTTGACTCCTAAATAATGTCATCTAGATTTCTTTTCTCAATCCAAATGCTTCTTAATACCTTCCTTCCCACCCTTCATGCCTGCAGCTATCTTCCAGCCTTGATGGGTGGAAGCTGTCTTCCATCCTTTACAGAAACAAAAACCAGGTGCTAACCAGGCACAAGTCCTTTTAATGTTCTCGGCTGGTGGGATCCAGGACACCACAAATCATGATGTTGTCTTTGTGTGTGTGCTCACCTGCTCACAGGAGATGCTATCATTGATAGAAATTCAGCTGAGGTGATCCTGTGCTGCCAGTAGAACTTTGGCTAATGGTAAAGCTGGTAAAACTGACTGCCATTCCTACTGAAAGGGCTGAAAGGCATTAGGCTGGAGAACAGTTACTAGTGACTTGCTGACTGGTCTGTAACTATTCCTCTTTCATATGAAAAATTTAAACATTAAATAAGACTGGTTGTAGATTAGCATTACAGCGAGTCACTTAAATGCAATAGCTTCAATGCTAAAAATAACGAAATCTACTGTGTTGGTGGTGCAAAGGTGAACAGCAGCATCCCTGCAGAGGAAGGGGATATGCATGACACACAGAAGTTTTTGATGACCTAAATAATAGGAATAAGAAGCAGTGCAACCATACAAAATGCAGTGGATTAGGAAATAATAGCAATTTGTGTTAGAAGCTCCTTTTTAACCAAAGCACAGCTGTTGGAAATACGAGGAATAAAAGGCATTATCTTGTTATCTAACCTGTTTCTTGGGGTTTTTCAGCCACAAAAGACAAACAAAACCAAAAGACATGTAAGACAGGTGCCCTCTGTAGCTAGTGGTAAGCATTAAGGTGTGAAGTATTGAGGCTTCTGAACCAAATTGTACTATGCTGTTTTTTCTTGAGAACACATCAGGGACAGAAGAGGGCTGCCCTGATAATCTGGGCATAGCCTTTCAATGAAACATTTATGGGATTTTCAGGGCAATGGTGTCTGACCAAAAAGACACGGTGATCTTGCACTTGTTTGCTAATCTTTTAAGGACATATGAAAACACTAAGCTGGGAAGAGCAGTGATTCCTCTCAATAAATACATGATGAGTAAATACCAGTAGAAAGGTATCATTCATATTGTAGGAGTTTATTTGCAAACCATGGATACATTTGTAATTAGAAATAAATTAGACTTGAAATCAGAAGCAAGTAAGTAAGCATTGATATTTAGAAGAATTTCCCAAAGAAGAAACAAAGTGACAGTAGTGGTGATATTTGTTAAGATTGAACACGACCGATTTTTAAGAGCATTGTAATAATGGGTGGCTTCTGTGCTGACAGAAACCTGTGACACATTAGCACATGCTAGTGGTCCCTTACAGTCTCATGCCCTGTGAAAGGTGATGATCCCTGAAATGAAGGCGTAGACAGAATCTATCCACAGATTCAGTGGTAGGGTCTTACATGCCAACAGCACTGAGTGTTTTAAAGAAAGTGAGGTATGACCTATATGAATATGGAATATATTTTGCTTTAGTATGGTTTGAAATATTAGTGCATTGTTTGGTTTTGGGCTGTTGGCATTCCAGGAAAGGTAAAAGCTATGTGGAACTCTACTTCATCTAAAGACTCAACTAATTCCTTACATTTTTTCTCTTTGAGCTGTGATTGCTGCTACCAAGGCACCAGATCTTCATTGTGATTCTCATCTTCATCTTGTGATGCTGTGTGTAGAAATGTTTCTGTGTGTTTTCTCTTTCAATAGCAATTTTTAACCTATTTACTAAATCACAGATCTTACAAGCCTACTGAGCCAGCAAAGGTCGATTAAATCAGTAAAGAAAATCCCTACACTTCCAGTCAGAATACTTTCTTTCTTGTATATACGTTGTCAAGAGCTTGTATCATAAACTGGTCAAGCTCAGTTCCCTCATATCAGTAAAAATATGCTTAATTTAATTAAGAATAATCAAGAATCTTGATTATTAATTGAGTAATCATAACTGCCATTTACCTAAATAATTACTACTTAAATAAATATTGCTTGAAAATAAATATTCAAATTTTTCTTCCAAAGTAAGCAAAGGTGACAAATGTTTATTATGAAAATAATGAAGAATAGTGCAGTAGTTTTTTTATACTGCAGGCATTGCTGTTTAATGAGACTTTCTGCTATGAAACTGAGATAAATGAACAGTTCCATTCAGTCCAATCAGCTTGAACATACTTTTAAAATGTATTGAGTATTTATTTTAATATAATGTTGCTGTTAACTGAAGACTCTTGACAGTCCCTCTGGTCACTGGTGTTTGTATTTGTTGTTTGTTTTTAAAAAATCATTTAAATATCTAAGTTCTGTATTGAAATGTCCATGATTTATGATCAAATAATAAACATATGTTTCTGGTTTATTCCCAGATTCAGAAGAGGAAATGAAAGCATTAGAAGCAGATTTATTGACCAATATGTACACATCAAAGGTAATTATTTTTCTTCCTTTACCTGACAGGGAGGGAGCAAATGAATTCTCATTACAAACCCAAAAGTCTTTGCACCAAGTAATAATCTATGGTCTAGACAGAAGAGTTCAGTGTTAGGTTTTACTTTGGTGCAAGGTTTTCTCCAGTTCAAAGGAAATTTAAAGGTGTTGATGTGACACACTAAACGTGTTCCTCAGTTGTAACACTGGTACTTTCATTAAACTGTCAAAACTGTGTTATGTACAGGGATGTAAATTTATGTGAGGAAATGTGTTTCCAATAAGATTATGCCCGATGAAAGCTAAATTAACCTTGAGTCAAATCTCTAAGTGCTAGTTTTATGCAGAACTCTTCCTCTATGCATATAAAATTAAGACAATCATAAAGCAAAAATAGTTAATACTTATGCCAATTTTGGTTTAGGATTTTAATCATAGCACCAGTACAGGAACATGGGGACGTGACTGTGAAAATACTCACTTTATAAATGGCATTTCCTTGACAGGTTTCCAGACTGTGAATAATCTTTATGTTATTTAATACGAATATATAAAAATTCAGTGAAAACCACACATTGACAAGGTGAAGCAGAAAGTGTTGCATGTATGTACTGGACAGGCTGAAAGACACTTTCTCAACATTATTATCTTCCATAAATGACCTATGAAATAAATGATCTATGAAATATATATTCTGATGTATCTTCAGCAAAGTATAAAGAACAAACACTGAAAAAAGTGCTATGGGTTTAAGGGTGCATATTTTAATTCATTATTCCAATAAAGTTTAAATGGTACTTAAATGTAATGGAAAATAAAATGAGAAATGAAAAATTTCTCCCCTAAAAAAGAATTTTTCATAAGCCAATGACTAGTTGAAGGTTAGAGAAAAAACCTGCCAGGAAGACTTCAGCATATATTGTATTTGCATATATGTGACATTTTCCACAGGATTATTGGATAGACTAGAAGAAGTATGAGGCCAGAAAATGCATTTTCTTTATCTGATCTGGCAGTTTTTAGAGCTCAATGTTCTTTACTGGCATGATAGTTAACCTTAGATTATAAATAAACCTGTTGGCCACTCGCTTTTCTAAGGTACAGAAAGACAGAGTAACTACTCCTTTTCTGGGACATATTTAAATGTAGGAGGCTGACAAAAATAGGGTTTTTGTTGTGTGGCAAAACATACCTTGCCCTGGAATAAAACTCTGCAGCTATTGGTATTTCTGCTACTGACTTTAGTGGATCTGTGAACATAACTTCCGTCTTTTCCTCCCTCTCACCACAAAACTCAAGCTCAGGTAACTCCAAATGCAAAAATATATTGCAGCAGTTAATAACGTCATGATGTTTGCCATAATATTCTTATGTTTTTTGATGTCACGTAGCTTGCTATTCAACTTCCTTAGGGTATTTACCACAGTCAACTGGCACTTGAAGTTGACAGAAGCAGTAGATTCATGTTGGAGACATTGCTTCAATTCTGCATTATACCGCCTTAAATCACCATCTAAAATTCATTAGTTGAGTATACATTGTCTCTTGACATCAAAGCAAGACATTGTGGAAACACTAAAAACTGTATCAAATCTTCTACAAGAGTAATCCCATTCATTACTGATTTTAGTTTTTTTTTCTGTTGTATGCTGCTAGATTTTAACCCTCATTACAACAAATTATGGCTGTGGTGTGATAGACAAATTTGAAGATGGCATGTGTAATATCTGTTCTGTGTTGTGCCTGAGATCTGGTTCCATTTGAGGGCAATTACTGCTAAATTGCACCAACTGGATTTGACACTGACTTGGTAATCAGCAAAGGAACCTAAGAATTTAAACAGCATTAAGATGGGAAAAAAAAGTAGGGCTTATGAAAACTGAGATCTAAAAGTGCAGCAAAATGGATTATCACTTGTGGGTTTAGTATTTGATAGAACAAAAATCTACATAGGTAGGCACCTGTGGACTATAGTATCAAGACTACAGCCAGGGTTTAAGCACACCTTTTGCAATATTCAGTAGTCCATTCAATATTACAGGAAGAATTGCCTTATGCCTTTAGCTTCACAGACTGCTGTCCAGTGCCTGCTGCCCCTTTTCAAGTTGCTCTTTGAAGCCACCTATATGCCGAATCACCCTCCATCCTTAAAGAAATATGCTTATTCTCATGCTTATTGCAACCTGTCTTCAACACTTAATACAGTTTGTCACCCTTCCCTGCTGTTACATCTGAACCAAGATACAAGGATCAAACAAGTACTTAAAATGCTCTGTCTTTTTTCTAAAATAAAATCCAGAAATCCATTTGGAAGATCTGGTAAAGCAACAAAACCTGAGTTGTCAAAAATATGTGGACACTTATCTCCTATCTCTCTTTTGTTTTAAGTAGAAAACTTTATTCATGTCAAAAAGATAACTCTATTTCCAGCTTCCTAAATGCTTGCCTGAAACCACTAGTTGCTTGAATAATGCTTTGAAGTCAAAAAAGATTGAGACTATGTTATTTAGAGGGGAAAAAAAAATTAAACAAAAGTATTCCTTGGAGAATATATCATCCCTAGAATATACTCCACCTTTGGGATCCCACCCAACATTAATTTTCTGAAGTCATGGACCTGCCTACTTTTCATTCTTGTAGGATGCCTATTTATGACTCTATTTGCCCAGACAGTTCAGCCTCCTTGTCTGAGGAGCAGCCTAGAAGTAGGAGGATCCTACAGCTACCTAGGAGCTACTGACTTCCTGACTCAGTCATCACATAAAAATGAATTAGGTTTACAGACATTAATATACACCATGGAAGAAATTCTTCTTTAACAGAACTCAATGCTATATCTGATTAAAGATATCATTTCTATGGTTACAATCTGAACAAAATTCAACTACCATTATGCAAAGGAACCACAGAGATCATACACTAGCTTGGGATTTTTACTTAATTTTGACTTGGCTTTTTATCTGCTTTTACTAGATAAAGACACAAATGTATAAAGCAGATATCATTTTTTCATAATGAAAAAAAGCATTTGGGATGTATGGATGGCTTATAACAAAAGAAGTAACTTAAGCAAACTATTAAGGGTATCATTTAACCAGAAATGGAAATAAAATACCATATAAATTAGAACTTGGGAACCTCTTTTGTCTTGCATAGGACAAGCCTGTTGTCAAAGAAGGAAATAAGCTTATTTCAGTTTCGTAAATGATATTAAATTCTCTCTCAAGATCCATGAAGTGTGAGAAATTATATTCCTGATTCTTATTTTACAAGTATGTTCAATGGTGTTAATACATACATACATCATATTCACTTCAGTATTCATATACCTTTTAAATTCTAATTCATACTGCAGTCTCCTTTGTTTCTTCAGTTCATTCCCAGATATTTTTCAAGTTACTCTTAAAAAAAAGTTCTGTTTTGGCAGATAAAGGTTCCTTGTTTTATTGTGTAGGTGTTTTCCAAAACATGTCTTGAGCTACTGCAGTTGATATTGCTGAGACCTTTGTGGAAAATATATATAATGTATAAAATATAAAATACATTACCTATACTATAAAATATATCACATATTGTAAATTAAGCTGAACATTTGGCTTATCATCATCTTAAACTGTTTTTTACATATAACTTTTGCATATTTTCCATAATGCAAAAAGCAAAGTGATCTGATTTTAATGCTTTCTGTAATAGTGGAGCAGAAAAATAATGTGATTGCTCTGTTCAGTGACTGGACATGACCTGGAAAATCCCATGTTCAGTTAAAATAACCCCAAATTCACTCTGACTGAATTGTTAATGGTAGCAGTAAGTAGAAGCAGGTGTACCCAAGTAAAAATACTTTGAGGTGATATATGCGTGATATTAATAGGAATGAGACTCCCTTAACAAATGAAATATTAGTTAGAAGCTTGAAAATTTGTTTTCTCCTAACTTCCTAAGTAGGAGCTAGGACAATTTTCACCTAAGGAAATCTGTTATTTAAGTATTTTACTAGTACAGAGAGGAATGTTCCTGTATAAATGCATGTGCATCAGATTGACATAAAGTAGTAACTTTAGATCAAAAAGATTCTATAAATTATGCAAGAAGGCATGAAAAATTAACCTATCCTTTACTCTTCTGTTTCCATCTGCTGGAATATTTTTGCTTCTTACTTAACTCAGAAATCTCATTTTCTCATGCCTCTTGATTCTATGCTCCATTGAAATTTAGCTGTTGCAGTGCTAACTCACATTTCTTTAGTATACCCAGGAGAGAAAAGTGAACTGGAGAAGCCTCCTCATTTTTCAGGGGAAACTCCATATATTTATATTTCAAAAAATATATTAAAACGGACCAAAGAACATTTTGAAATTGCATTGGACATTTGGTCTTTTCCCTAGTTTAACTTATGTTAATAAAATTAGACATTCTGCAAAGAGATTAATTTTATTTTGAAACTGTCACATCTTATATATTTTGATAGACTAACTGGGGTACTTCAATGGGACAACAGATGAGCTCAAAGTAAAGTGTGCAGAACAAATTACAAGCTTCCAAATAAGATTTCAGATTTGTTTTTTTAGCCTCAAAACAAAATAATCTAATTTTTTGGAATGTTGTCAGGAATCTGAGAATGCACAACGGTTTTAATAAAAAGGCAAATCATTCTCATTTTGAAGGGCACACCTGTCATATGTATGTTGGAGTAATGATAATGACCAAAAGAAAACTTTTTGTAATTAAAGCTGAGTGATGACAGCTTTTCTTGTTTGTTCCTCATTTCTCTGAATTTTCTTTCTTTTCCCTCAAAAAAATAGTCAAGTGTGATGAATATACATAAATCTTGCACACAGGGCCCCTTAGTTAGGAAGGTGGTCTAAAGAAAGGTTATGTGATTACCAGTGTTCAGCCAAGTAATGACTGCATCCACACTCTTAATTAGTGCTGTCAAATGTGTGAAAGGCAATGTCTGTGTTAGTGTCATACCTATATTTAACTTCCTACATAAAGAAACAACTACATTTCAATTCATAGGTAAAATCTAATCCTAATGTGCACAGAAAGGAAATCCTTGCCAGGAATAAATAGGAATTTGTTACTTGGCTTTTGGCTGGAGATTGCTATGTCACCACTTCTGGTTAAAGGAAACTAAATTCTATACTCAGCACTAAGAGGAATACAGTGTGGAAGAAATAATTAATAGTGGGAGAATGAAGAAAATGGCAAAATCGTGAAAAGCAGTAAATGAGATAGGAATTCAATTTTAGCTTACTTTTTTCCTATTGATAATCAAAATGGAAGAAGACTACTGCACAACTGCTTGGAAAAAACAGTACCAGTAGAAAAGTAAAAATTATGCTTATCAGCATTTCTTTAAAGTGGTTTAAAAACTCATATGTAGTGCAAGATACTGGAACAAGCTAAATTTGAGACAAACCATGGTGAAATTTCCTTTTTTTCCTATCTTTCTGTACCATCTCTGGACAGATTCATAATGGGCCACCTAAATACAGTTGGTCTCAGTTTTTCAGTCTGGTTACCAAATCAGGAATATTTTATTTTCACAGCTATATTTTATCTTTGCTCCATCTTCCTAAGCCCATAAACCTTCAATTAACATCTCCCAGGCTCTTGACGTTCCAGCATCCAAAACTCCTGTGGCTTACAGATTCTGTAACTTCAGGCCCAGACTCACCAGACAGCTTAACCTGAAGCAGGGACTCCATTCTTTTTCTCAGGGAATTTTGAAATGACTGGTATTTGTTCTGAACTAGGGAGGAGTGTCTAGTTAACCACAGGCATCCAGCTTGGATTCCTGAGCTGGGAATTTATCCAGTGGGTTTGATTCATTATCCTTATTTACACCTGTGAATTTATATTACATTAATTTTCATCTGTGTTTTTGTTTGCACCTGTGCAGAATGACTATGAAATGCTGCCATTCTGGTTTGGTAGCAGTTTATTTTTTTCATTATTTATATCTACCTGGGGGGCAAGGCTGCAAGGAAGCAGGCTTGGCGTGGGTAATAAATGAGTTGTCCTAAGTTCAACGCTCTAATTATTGTTTAAAAGTTGACCAGATGAAAAGCACTCCAGAAACAGAAACTTGTTTCTAACAAAATATTTGGATATAGCACATGATTACAAAAAGCCCAAAATACGTTAAATTGTGGGTGTTTTTATTTTCAGATTAACAGAGCAAAACTTCCTTACTGGAAAATGACCCTGCTAAATGTCTGCAATCTTGTCAACAAGATAAACAACCAAATGGGGGAAACAGTAGAGGTAGATGAGGAGGATCTGGTTCCAGGAAGACAGTTCCCTGCTTCTCTGGATGGCTTCAGCTTGGAAGCAATGCTGACAGTGTATCAACTGCAAAAAGTTTGCCACAGCAGAGCCTTTCAGCACTGGGAGGTAACACAAACTGTCACAAATTCATGCTGTAGTGATGTTGCAAAAATCCATATCCATGTGACCTCCATCACATTGTCTGAGCTTTCCTTCCCTTTTTTACAATCTCTAATACCTCTAATATTCCTCTTTCAGTAAGAGTAGTGAATTAGTGCAATTTCTAATGACCTGAGTGTATGTTCCTTACAATGATCCATGGATAAATGAGAGCTTTTCTTGACTACATACTTTCTCCACTCTTTGTAGCCATTCCAGGTAACCAAACAAACATATGGAAGTCATCACTAGGTCAGAAAACATAACTAATATCTGCTTACCAGACATGAAGTTACCATAGATCTATTGAAGCATAAATAAATGTAGCCAGTGTTTCTGTTTTAAGGCCCTAAGGCAAACAGGGTTCAAGATGCAGGGATAGGTGCCTGTGTGTACACACCATTTTACTAGGTACTCTGGTTTTCTTATCATTGCTAGGAAACTGATGGCAAGGTAACTCCTGCTTTTTGTTTCCCTACACCTAAAGAGCGCCCTGGAAGTTGACATTGTGATTGTATGAAGATTGCTGCTCTTAAGTAGTGATTGTTTATAGTCCATTTGTGATATTTACTTTAATACAGTGATTACAGTGAAGCACGCTAGGCACAAACCACTTGCATTGTTAGATATTACACTAAAAGCTGTTTTGTGTAGTGAAAAGAGATAACTCAGTGTCACTACCCACTTTCCAGTAAAGCAAATGTCTTCATCTATCTCAGGTTCATGTACAGTCTAGCTGAATCCAGATCTTTTTTGTTTGTTTGTTTGGGTTTTGGTTTGCTTCGCTGAGTCAAAACTGTATATTCCCAATCCTCATATTAGCTGGGGTGGTCCATGCAAAGGACTGCAACCTCTTTGAGAACCAGAGTTTTCTGAAGACTCCACATCAGTGCATGTATTGCTGGAAAGGACCTAGCCTGGAACCAAATGTGCAATAATCCACATGTATTAATCACAATTCCCTGCTTTGCAGGAATCTGCAGACTAAAATATTTCTCAAAAAATGAAACCAGCAAGCAGTGCATGTAGGTGTATAACCTAAATGTGTGATAACAGAGTGATAGTCATTAGAAAACTTTCAGTCAATTTGAGTTTTAATCTAAAGAGGATATACCAAGCTTTCCTCTCTAGTCAAAATGATCTAATTTGTTGAAGTGGAATTTAAATATCACTTCTGTAGGGCTCAGCTCATCTTTAGCCTGATTTTAGTTTTGTCCCTTGAGTTTTGTCTTTTTTTTTTTTTAAATTAACGCTGCAGCTTATATAGTAAAGAATATTCTTGGTGACAGATGTTAAAATAATATTTCATTAAAATTTTGAGGAGTTTATAATTTTCATTACCAGAAAAAGTAGATAACAATATGTCTCTTCTTGTGTTCTACAGTTACTTCAGCAAGATGCTTTTGATCTAGAGAACTCAAGCCAAGAAAAGGAAATAATGAAGAGAAAAAATCCCTATATTCTGAAACGGCAGCTACATGTGAACAAAGCTAGAAGACCATACATACTCAAGAGAAGTTCATATTACTGATGCAGCAGAAGAAAACAATGTATATTTAGTTTATAGGTAACTGTGCATTATGGTTATCTTATCTAAATCTAAAATCATACTTGTGTGAAAATATATTCTGGAAAATCAAGATGATAACATAGCTGTGTCTTTTTTGCAATTGCTGTTTCATTGTGAATTTTTCCTACTTGAGATAAATTGGACTGATACATTTGCGAATAAAACTAGTTTTAAAGCATGATGTATTGTACAAAACTGAGATTTCAACATGCTATCAAACAATCTTGTAGGTTTTTTTCCAATTTTATAAAGCACACCAATATAACACCAAGTAAATTGATATTGTCCATAAATCCTGCTGAGAATCTTACAATTTCTTAAGGCAACACGTCAAACATGTAAATGCTTACAAACTTTTTGAATAATATAGTAGTAAGAACTGCCACAGTATTTTATGTTTTGACCAGACTAATTTATTAGGGAATAGACCTAAGGAAGAAAAAGAATGCTATCAATTGAAAGTTAAGTGGCAATTTCAAAATGAATATTTAAAATAGCTTGCTTGTAAGTGAATTTTGGATTTTTGACTCCTAATCTATGAGTGCTCAGGAAAAAAAAAACAAAAAACCCAACAAAAAGCTGATTCATGTCCCAGTGCTGTCACTGTTAAAAGTCAAAATAGTAACTTGGTTACACGAGAAACTTGGTGTTTGAAAGATTAATTGAAATTAAGATATCTTAAAATTAGTATTAAAAGGCATTTTCTTTCCTTCCCTATACAAATTTGTAGAAAACAGGAAGTTTCAGAGTTGAAAACAGTCTTGGAGTCTAACAGAGAGGGAGGGTCACAGCATGAGAAAAATTATTTTCAAGACATGAGAAATCAACTGCCGTCTGAAAGTTACACATTTTCCAGTTCTGTGTTTGTGATGTGTGCATGAGATTTGGGATCTCAATGATTCTGGGTTCCAGTTAGGAGGAAAACAGTCTGAAAGGACTGGGGGCCACAACAACCATCCAAATTGAGAGGTAGTCGGAGACCTGTGAAGCCTGGATGCTCAGACCAGAAGGCAAAAATGGGACAGACATTGTTTTTGAAAACTTGCCTGTTTCCTGTTTGAGGCATTTCCTCAAAGCACTTCTCCTCCAACAAACAGCCACACCATCCACCCCCCTCCCAAACAAAAAACCAAACCAAACAAAGAAACAACCCCCCACCTTCCACACACACAAACACCCCCAAACAACCAAAAACCCAACAGAAAACCCGAACACTTGGCGAATATTCAAATCCTCTCACAAGTTTGTTACACTTTGTTGCATGGGGAAGGATGGAGTTTTTAAAGTAAAATGTATTTACTTTAAGTTATTTCCTTCTTTCACTGCAAATATTGCTAATCAGTTTATTCATTCAATAACCCTTAAATGCATGCACTGACAAGAAATAACTGAGCATACACTAATTATTTCAATAACCATTATGACTCAAATACAGCAAAGCAATTAAGTATGATCAGTCCCAATGTTTTAAATGCTTAATGTGCTTAAGGGCTTTACTTAAATAAGTAAACTCACACCCCTAACTTTTTTTACGAAATACAATGTATTAGAATGGAGACCCAGCATGCTCTCAGGTGGTTAAGAAACACTTTCTTTCCAACAAAACTGTAAGATCCCTAGTCCTATTATGGATATTTGCATTCTGAAATATCTTTTGCTCTGAAATAACAAGACAGAACAGTTTCTTTAAAAATTTGCTGCTTGTAGTACCTGAGGAAAAAGTAAAAAGGAATTTCAGATCACTTTTTCATCGTAAAAACCAGAAGAATAAAACAAAAAGAAATAAGTTGTCATATTTTTCTCTCATGTTAAGTTTAAGAGTATAAAAGCTAAAAAAACCAGTTGGGTAAGGTAATGTGGTTGTCATCTGATAGAGAATGTAAATTTTTCAGAAACAAACACCCTTCTCTCTCTCATTTTGGGCGTAATTTAGACAGTCACGGTAATGGCATATGACCTCAAATGATGGTAATAACTCTTCCATCCTCATCTGGTGTTCCAAACTACCTTGTGACCATGTACTTGTTCTTTACTGTGCAGAGCTAACCGATTAGTCAGACTGGCTGGAAATGGCATTAAATAACCCATTTCCTCTGAGCAGACTGTGAATCCACACACAGCCAGCTACTGTGTATCACTGGTAGAGACAGAGCTTAAAGTATGTCTGGAAAGTACAGTTTGTCAGTTGTCCCTAGTCTCTGATGGAGGTGTCAGAGGAATGTCATTCAATGTGATAGTCTGAAGTAGATGAGGAAACAAAAACTGTAATTGCAATATGGTCAGTTAAGCTAAAAAAGCCAGACCTGGCTTTTCAGTTTATTGGTCATTAATGAAAAGCAAACATAGCAGCATTAAAATATTAGCAGACACAAACCATAGAATTAAGCCAGGTGCTCAGAGCTGTTAAAGGAAACTCTGAAGTCTGGGAGACTTCCTTGCTTGAAATCTCTTCTCTCTTCTAGCTGTTGCTACCTCCTGATGGCCTCACTGCTGTGGAATTGCAGCCTTTCTTCAGCCTTCATTATTAGATGATAGCAAAAAACCCCCAAAAAACCAACAAAAAATGAAAAGGCTTATGCATATTTGTCTCTATTTTGCACATTCTATCAGTGAGAACCTAAGGGTACCTGCTTCATCCATAACTGCATTGCCTGCAATATCCATGCTGCTATATTTGCAGCAGCCATGAGTGCTGGAAGAACTTCAAATTAGAGGAGACTATCAAAATATTTAAAGACTTATTAATTTAGAAAGTTAGAAGTTCTTTTCCCCTTCCCTTCCCTTCCCTTCCCTTCCCT
>VZDJ01004378.1:23661148-23716178 GCA_008694505.1 Cyanoderma ruficeps
CGCTTCCCTTCCCTTCCCTCCCCTCTTCCCCTCCATCCCTTTTCCCTCTCCCCTCTTCCTTTTTCTTTTCCCTTTTCCTTTCCCATTCCATTCCTTTATGTTTAAAAATGTTGTTTTGGAGACCATTTATTAAGAACACCTTTTGATATGGGCTTTTTTTTAATATAAAAACAATTATTGAGAGATGATCTCTCTCTTTCTATGTCTTCAGAGGAGCACATTTTTTTAAAAATAAATTCCATTACTGAATTTTTAATTAAGTTCGTAGATGAATAATTATAGCAATTATTGAGAAACTTCATACCTAACTATTTCCTAGACTCCTAAAATACTGGATATAGTCATACAGTTATTGCCAAAACCTGTCAGCACTTTCTAATGAAAAATTAAATGGAACTGAGATTTACTTAGATTTTATACATATTTTATGTTATCATCTATAATATTGCAACTGCCCTACACAGAAAAAGTAAAATACAGAGAAATTAATAACTTTATCATCTCTGAAGCATATATTTGTTACTTTTTCTTTTAAAGAAACATTATGATATAATAGTTGCTGTTATCAAGGTTAAAGGCAGTGGTGATAAAATAAGTCTTGAGTTCTTAAGTCTTGCTTATGGTATATTATAAATTTTGCTGTTTTCTGTATTTTCTATTATAAGTCAAAATTTTTGTTTATGTTTTAGGTAACAATGTGTAAGGATGTGCTGTAAACAAAATGGATGAAATTTTGAGTTTTCAGATTAAGAGAGATTTAATTTTCAAATGTATGATATTGGCTATGTCTCATACCCAACTCCTAGTGAACACAAAATGTAGACAGAATTGGTCTTGATCTTCACTCCTTTCCCCCAAGATTAATTACTAGTTTGCACTGTGGAATATCAAATTGAAGACACAAGCTACTACTACAATAATTTCATGTTGAAGGCAGAAAGAGGGGCAGGTTTTTCCTAAATTCCCCAAGATTCCAGACTGATCATTGATGTTCTCGACATCCAAAATCCTGGACTGAATGAAAGCAGTGAGAAAATAAGAGTTTCAGATAATCTGCAAAATAAATTGGCCTGATTTTTGTGATATAACAAAAGATTCAGCACCTGGATCTCACTCTCTAGGAAGCAAAACAAAGTGGAAGAGAGGGATTGACCTCTGCAAGGAACCTGGATAATGAGATTTTAATTGCTGCCAAATGCAAGCATTCAGAATTCATGAGTGAGGCTGCAAAATAGATAGAAAGATAGAAAGAAAAAAGATAGAAAGATAGAAAGATAGATAAATAGATAAGTAAATAACCCTGACACCTAAATAAAGTAATAAATATATGTCAAATGATTTTTGTTTCTTTCCATTACTGGAGTGCCCTGGAACATTAGAATCACATATCTAAGATTTGTCAACAAGAAGAACTTAAACATATTTTCTTTTTTAATATTAATTTCTACCAAAACTTGACATTCTCATCCAGCCTCTTGAATCCAGCGGGTGTTGTATTGCAACACACACAAAAAGAACAATGCCCATGACCTGATTTCTAAATCATCCAAACCCAGGATACTTGGCTGAGTCTGGCAGACCAATCAATCAGACAGTGGAATAGAAAGAGCTTTGTGGTACCTCATTAGCAGCCTAGCTTTGTCTGACTGAATGATTCCTCTGAAGCAGCAATATGGGAAAATGACATGGGAGCCACCCCATAATTTTTGGAGGGTGTCAGCTATTAAGAAACAAAGCCTTCAGGAGCTCCTGGTTGCCCAATGAAGACTTGCTTTTTCCAAGCAGATGAGAGTGTGCATCTGATGTCCCAGGAATTGTGTCACATTCCATTGTACAAAAGGAAAAGAAGGACTATACAAAAATGGACTTGAATTACCAAGGAATAGCATTTTTCTGTTGGAGCTCCCAGTGGGTCAAGTACCAGTCTGTTTTGTCACAGAAGTTACAGTGCACTGTTAGTCTGAAACCGTTTTCTATTTTGCCCTTGAAAACCAGTTGAAAGAAGCTTTGGCAGGATATATTTCTCTTATGGATACATAAAGGGCTACTCAGCTGGTCTGCACATTACTTTTTTAAAAGACTGGCAGCAACATGAAGACCTCTGTCCAGGTGCAGTGTCCTGGCTGATTAATAAAGTGTTAATATTATGAGAGTGGATTTGTACACCAGTGAATCTAATAGACTGGAAACATCCCAAGTTACAATCTTGACACCATTATTGCAGCTTTTTGGATTGATGATTTAAAAATACAAGCTGTATAACAGATTTTTGTAATCTAGTATTCTAGAACTTTTTTATCTCCTGTAGGCATTTAACTCAAAATCTAAAAAAATGTAGGAAAGAAAGAAAAGAAAGAAAGAAAAAAANAAAGAAAGAAAGAAAGAAAGAAAGAAAGAAAGAAAGAAAGAAAGAAAGAAAGAAAGAAAGAAAGAAAGAAAGAAAAAGAAAAGAACTAGTATATGCTATAATGTGCATTATTTTCCTAATGTTTTTACTGAGCAATATGACTTGGGAATCATTTTATCTGTAATTACTGGCATTGCTCCTCCAATTTCTTTCTTATATCTATGTATGAATTTAAAAACAACTCTTCCTATAATCTAATATTTTAAAGACTTTTATTAGGATGAAAAAAGACAAAATTTTTGAATGAATATACTCCATGCTTAAAACTCAATCATTCTTGTCCTAAAAAAAACCCCAAACAACAAAACATTTCCTACTTTTTAGCAGATATAGGCAAGATCTTAGAAATAGTTTATTCAATAGCTCTTTCATGAATGAAATCTCTTGATTATTTTTGTGTACTACCAAATCCTTAAGGTAGTTGTATAATCATATACTGTAGAAGTTGTTGTGTTTTGGTATCTTATTTAATGATCTTTTAAATAAAGAGCTGTTTGGAAAAGACAACTTGATTTTTGTTCTATTTAAAAGAAGGGATCAAAAAAAACCCCACCACACAGAGCAAAGGTATATGTGTATATATACAAAAATGAAGGGTTTATTCAAATTATTCTGAATTTTGCAGCATATAATGTGTAACTTGGAGGAATATGTAACTGCAGAATACTACAGTACCATGGTATTATAGTATTCTGCATCTGATTGCTCCAGAAATAGACAAAAATAACACAAATTTCTAAACTATTGTCTTAAATATCCAAAGGCACTGAGGTGTTAAAACTGCAGCTGTTTTGAAGATTAAATCCTTGGCAAATACTTCTGTTCTCCTCAAAAGTCCATTTACTGAAGGCAGATTTTTCAGGGTTTTTTTTCTTTAATAGTGAATTTAAGGGCTAGTATTCCAAGATCTGACCTTTAGAGAATGAGGGAGTTGTGAACATTAAAATTTGGTTTTTTTAAAATAAATATCCCATGCCCCTCCACTTTACCTTTGTGGTTTTAGATTCCTGTGTTACACTGTTGAACTGAAAGGCGCTGTAAGGGAACAGACAAATGGGAAGCAAAATGTGGATAGGTAAGAGACTTCAAGAAAAAATGTGCAAAGATGTTAACTGGATATTCCTTCTGTCTGGTTCCAACCAAAGACTGTCAGAGCTGGCTGAGGCATGGGTTGTATGTATTTGGAGGGAGGAAAAAAGGGAGGGGAAAGTCAGGGAAAAAGAGGAAAGGGAATATAATACAGAGTTAAGTCTTGCTTTTTTAGTGTTGGTTAAGAACTAAAGTGTAGATAAGTTAGTATAAACTAGAACGATAGGGGATATTCTGAAAAATAGGTGAGTTCCCGTCAGTGTATAGGAAGGGCAATCATCTGGCTGGCATTCCCAGCACTTTCCTTGAACCAAGAAAAACAGATTTGAACTGAATATTTTTAAATTGAAAGTTTTTTAAGCAGAAACTGGAACAACTAAAGAAAGCTGATCAGGAAGAGGAGTGAGTGCATGGCAAGGGTCAAGAAATACACAAATCAGAGTCAGTTGAATCATTCAGTAAGCTTGGACTATGAGTACAAGACAGAAATACAGATTTCTGTTCATAGTTTGGGATACTCAACACCAATCTGTTCAGGTTTGAGACACCTTGTTTTGTGAATCCATGTCTCAAGCAAGTTAATAGTATTTTTTTCACACTGGTCTCAGAATTAAAAGACATCCCAGTGTACATAGAAGAGGACCACCTTTTTAGGGGAGATGAAAAAAAGAGCAGAGGAAAGCTTAGATCCAAAGTGACGGCCTTATCATAAAGCAGAAGCTCATTTCAGTCTTGAAAGGTAACAAGAGACCTACATTTGTAGGTAGTTTTTTTCAGATGGTTTTGTCAGATAAAAGTTCAGAGAAAAACTCCAGAAATTTATATTCTCAAATTTATATTCTCAGACAGAAAGTAGTCTGAAACTGGTCTTTGAAAAATTTAGATTTTCTTCCTGTATCTAGCACAGTTGTGGCAAATCAGACACTACTTCAATGCATGGTACACTGACCTGGACCTGAAATCCAGGTTTCTGTGAAATGGACGGATGTAGATTATAAATAAGATCTCTTCTGAGCATTCAGCAAGGCAGAAGGCATAAGAAGTAATGCTGTGCTAAAAGATTTTTGATGCCTTATTAGCAGCTTTCAGTAGTGTGTGAAGAAACATAATGTACTATTTGCAACACTTTCCAAGGCATATCTTGATGTGAAAGGAACTGACATTTACTGTGATAAGTCTTTATTTAGATAGAGAGAGTGTTAAAATATCTGTAGCACAGTGCTTAAAAACCTGATTTTTGTTCACTTAAATACCTCAGTGCTTTTCTGCTAGGAGTGCATCTGCCCCTTTGGCAACAGGTGTGAATAAGAAAGGATTGCTCAAATTCACCATTATAGATAGTTCTTGAGATTGATAATATGTAAAGCAAAATGTTATTTAAACAGTATAACTTTGTACCACCAACTGAAACAGTTTGGAGAAACAGGGAAAAAGTCAAAAAAATGGACAGTATTTCTTCGCTTATGTATAGATGCACATGCACACAAGGAATAGATTCCTTACTGCGAGGATGGGGAGATGCTGGAACAGATTTCCCAGAGAAGCTGTGTGTCCCCCATCCTTGCGAGTGTTCAAGGCCAGGTTGGATGGGGCTCTGAGCATTGAGGTCTAGTGGAAGATGTCCCTGCCATGGGCAGAGACAATTGCAACTAGATGATCTTTAAGGGCCTTTCCAAAACAAACCGTTCTATGATAAACATTCATTCAATAGACAGAAGCACACGTTTGTATATGAAGACACTGCATATAGTGTTCTCTTGCCGTATTTCTCTTAGGATATATCTCATCACAAGAAGAGCTTTTCAGGGATGTTACTTGATTTTCCTGGCCAGAAAAATGAATTTTTATGCTTGTTTTGTGTAAAAAAATAACTACAAGGTTAATATTTCATAGTTCTTGCTTGTGTTATCAGATCTGGCCAAAACAATGACCCATAGCTCATCTTGTCTAGTTTGGGTGTGAGCTGTACAACTGTATGCCTGATGGTAACCTTCCAACATTCAGAAAATTAATTCTGTGTCCTGCACAGTTACACGGGTCCTGAACTGAACACACAGTTTGAAGTGAGAGAAGAGGAAACGATTTGGTGATGGAGAAGCTTCAGTCTTCTAAGGCAGCACATTTGCCAAAGTGATAGGAGGGAAGCCTTCTGTAAGCTGGAAATGATGATTGGGTAAAATAGCATAAGGAACTCCTTAAACAAAAAGTGGAGTAAATGTTCACTATTAAAGTTAAATGAAGAAACCAGGGACAGAGAGGAAGATGCCGTGTTTCTCGCCTACATAACATTTGGGCTGGCAATCACGGGTTTCTTTCTGATAAGATTTGTGATTGCTTATGATTTTTTGATCAGATTTTATACACTATCAATAGAAACTTCAGGATTTAATTTAATTCTGGAACCGGGGACTGAAATTTTTGTAATATACTGTTTATCAGATGTGTACTCTTTGTTTAAGTCTTTCACAAATAAAAGGGGAGAGTGGTGAGTTGGTGAATAGCCTGGAGAGATGAAGAAGATAAGAAGAAAATGTGAGAGAGGCAGACTGGCAGGGCAGTGCCGTTTTACTTCTTTTACAGCAACTTATTAATTAAGCAGCACAGTCTTAGACCTTATTGTTGCAAGACACTGCTTGACCTGTTGTAAAGTAGGGAATCAATTTTTCTATAGTTATTAATAGATCTGCATGTCTGATTTGTTCTATGTCAATTAAGGCTGCATTTTAGAAAATTGTACCTTCTGCATTACTCAAATTATTTCAAATGGAGCAGTTACAAATCAAGGTAGTGCATAAACTGTTAATTCCAAATAGAAAAGTTTTCATAGTTTTTTGATTAAATTCCCTTCTTTAACAAGGTTTCAGGCCCATTTTCAGATGTAAATGAAGCTATGAGTTAATTAAAAAAAATCTATGATGCAAGCTGTGAGGAACACTTGATTGAAAAAAAAACCAAAAACCAAAAAACATGTATTTTCCCTTCATCTTCTTTTTGGGTGGGGTAGATTCTACAATAGAATTGAGGAGTGGCAATACAAGGAGTTTTGTAGAGAATGCTATGAGTTCAGTCATACCATGGCGTAGCAGACAATTTGTAATCCAAAGTAAAGAGACCAAATGAATAGCTGCTGTTCATAATCTGGGGTCTTATGAGGATTTGCATTATTGGTGAACACATAGAGGAGGAGGCAGCAGTCACCACAGCAAAGAATAATTTAGCAGAGTATGGATGACAGAGCTGGGAATTTGGGCTGCTTCATGTTTGGTACCAAGGGGTAGAATAACTGTTTTAATTACATTTAGCTTCTGAGACTTTGACTTTTACATGAACAGAGGATAATTAGAAAACACTCCTGCTCCAGGCTTGAAGCCTGCTTTTCAGATCCACACAGCTTAGGGTGGAGTGTCAGGACTTGTGTTGAACATCATACTCCCAAGGGCCCCAAGCTCAGCCTCTGGAACTTAAGGATTAGCAAACTGAACCCTTTTGCTCATGAATGAATATCAAGGCACTGCCTGGAGAGACACAGTAAATAAAGCGTAGACAACAGCATTATATTTTGCCTTTTAAGTTTTTCCTTTGTTAAAACCAGTAATACAGAGCTTCCATTCAGTTCAGATGCTGAAATAACAGTTTCTCAATAGAAGAAAACATTTCTCTATTCTCTGATGCAAATAATTTTTTTTTAATGAGGAGACCTTAAGAATTTTTTTTTTGCTTGTAAGTGCTTAAATGTCTACATATAAAGATTCTGATACAATAGCACAACAATTGAAGTGTAAGAGTATTAACTACCTAGAATAAATCTCAAAACATCACAGGTTACCTCACTTGCTGTCACCATTATCCATGGCACTTGCAAAAGCATTCATACCCTGTAAGGACTTCAAAATCCAGTGTTTCTAAAGTTACTCAGTTCTAGGAGGTAGTAGAAATGCTGATGGGGCTTTACACACACTCCCATCTGTTAGCTGAAGCAATGGTTTCAGAATCCGTGGGAATCTTCTTGTGTTGAAGCCAAGGACAACATTCAAGCCAAAGTCAAATCTTTCTTGACCTCATGTCAATGTATTTGGAACATTCAAGAGTTGTACCATGATACCTTGTTAAGATTTAAGTATTTGGTTTGGAGTGCCTCAGGCCTTGCACTTAATCCACCAGATAGGTGCACTGGATGATG
The DNA here is from genome assembly GCA_008694505.1 of Cyanoderma ruficeps. NCBI lineage: Eukaryota > Metazoa > Chordata > Aves > Passeriformes > Timaliidae > Cyanoderma > Cyanoderma ruficeps. Next base: position 23,668,825 of record VZDJ01004378.1, read on the forward strand.
AAAAGAGTATGGTCAGGAACCACTGCTGAAGTGGAAGAGAAAAACATTAAAAGGTTTTATTAAAATGTAACTGAATATCTCTCTCTCCTACTCCATCTATGGAAAATAAAGCTGACATTTTAAACAATAAAGAAGGGACTAGAAGAAAAGCCATACTCCTCATACCTAAAAAAATCTGGATGGGTCAGATATAACTCAATACAGATATTGAAAAATTAGGACCTAGTTTCTGTAAAATTTGTATTGTCTCATAGAGATTCAATGTGTCCTTTTTAACTGATGATTTTCCCGGTCTTTGTAGGCTTTGAAAGGAAAAATAGGCTTCAGGAGATTGGGGGTTTTTTTTGCAATATACCACCATCTGGTGGAAGTAAAGAGAAAGACAAAGTTTTTGATGCTTAGTCTGTCTTGCTATTTGAGAAGTTTTAGTTTCCTAGTACTAATTGTCTTCAATGCGCTCTTGAGGATTTAGAACACCAAATCACTTTAAACCATGTAATTTTCACATTTCTCTATTCAATTTATTTGCTTCAATTATTTACTTTTAAAGGACCAAAGGCTATTCCTAAAACTAAATACACATTTCAGAATTTCTTAATATATCTGAGCCGTAAGACAAGACAGAATTTTCCATATGGTGATATAAAATGCTTCAAAATATATTTCTAAATATCAATCCAGATTTATCATATAAAGTATACACTACTGCTGTATATTTTAGGTATTTGTAGAATTTAATTTTGTTCTCTTTCAAAAAAAAAAAAGTTAGCAAGATTACCTTGTTACCTTCTTTGTGCTGTTAAGGCCTTTCCCCCCACAAATTTTTGATTAAAATCTTAGGGGAAAAGTTCTAATCTTATTGCCTATGCACTTGGGGAGCTAAATTTCATTTTACACTGCATTGAAAATTCATGGGTTATCAAAGTTGATGCTGGTAGTATCGGTGGTCTTTCTGTGGTCACTATGTTCTTTCTGTGCTGTCACTAACAAATGTTGTTAAATATTGTGGGCACAACAAGATTGGAAACAAAATACATATCTATAAAAAAAGCCACCAAACCTTTCCAGAAAAATATAGGGATAAAAAAGCACTAAACAATTATGTTGATATTTCTTTTACTGTAAAACTAAATATTCTGCTTGGAGAGGTTTACTAGAATCCTCAGTGTCTCAAGTATGTTTTGCCACTTGCTAGGGTCACCAGCTAAATACTCAGGCATCCCACATGTCCAACGGACAATTATTTGGGGAACTGAGGTATGTTACCACTAGATGTTGGGGAATTTGCAGCAGAAGGACCTAAGGGGACTTACAGACAGGCCCCTTATGCAGTCTTGGTCACTAGCAAGTCAGCAAAAGCTTTCCAGGGAGCTAAGTGTCTTGCTGAGCTCAGTGACAGGATCACAGCCAAGGGTCAGCCTTTCTGCCAGTTTCTGCTGGAGTTTTGGCAAGATCAGCCAGTCCACAGGAGCGTGCCAGGCCAGACAACTGCCGTTATTTTAAATGGGAACATGTTTTCCTCTCACATTTTAACCAGCCCTAATAGCACAATGTGGGCATAACTGTGGTGTTGGCATTGTAACAACTGCCTTTCATGTACTTGACAGAAGAATTCTCTCTGATCTCTAGAAAGCCAGAGGGGAATGCAGCTGGCAGAGGAAGATCTTTGATGGTGCAGAGCTGCTGAACCCTTCCAGTGTGCCAGGGAGAAAGAGATCTCAACAGTGCTATCAGGAAAATGTTGAATGTGGCAAATGTTTACAGTGGTTGCCAGGCATACGTGGTGGGAGAGGATCTCTTTGTCTTGCCTGCTGTTTCCAGTGAGGTTGTGTTCAGGACGACACAATGCTTAGCTGCACCCAGTACTTGCAGATAGCTGACTGCTGCCCTTTGCATCAATAGGGGCTACCTGCTAAATGTGCTTCAATATCCACAACTTTTCTCCCCCCTGAGACATTCTGGAGGGTGTAGATATAACTTTAAAAATAATAGGACTGTGTTTGTGTAAAATCATTATTTTGTATAGATTATAAGTGGGTTTTTTAAAGAATTTATTTTTTGTAATTTCAATTTAATTTTGAAGCATGTGACTGGAATAATTTAGTTGTACTATATCAAACAGGTATCACTTTCATAGTGAAATTAAGCATGTGGGACAAGGACTACAATTTGCTGGGAACAGAAGTTCATGTTTAAGCCATATTGCTGAAGAAAAAATGGGAAACCTAGATCCAGAGGAAAGTGCAGCTAAAATGACTCAGAAGACTGTACCATTTTAATGCTACAGGCATTTATGAACACAAGATGAGATCTATCATACTTACAGTAATTTTGAATGGCTTTATTATAATTGATATTGCCAGTTTTGCAAGGAGCTGTTCATCCTTTTTCAATCACTTGATGATAAGTTTAACAAATTAATTGTGTCTTATAACATGAGTCCATTATTGATCTTTCTAAGCAGGGTAGATTTAATATTTTTTTCCCAACCTATGTTAACTTTAAGGAAGTGAAAAACAGCATCATTGTGTAAGTGAGGGGATTTTTTTACAAATGTTCTACATTTTTAATGAGTCCTCTTTCCTTTCTAAATCTATTGTAACATGGCTGTATTACATTGCTCCATTATCTTAAGCTTTGTCGGACCAGAGAAATCCTTTCTTTCTCTAAGAGATTCTTGGAGCCCACAATACTTTCAAAATTATCACCTGGCTTTTTCAGTTCTCTCCATGTGTTCTGGTTTAAGATTGATAGGCAGCTAAGAACCAACCCGCCCTCATTCATTCCCACTGAAGTGCCATGGGGAAACAAAAAAAGGAACATTATAACAAAAAAACACCTGGGTGTCTAGCCATTAATTTTTTTTAAAAAGTAATAAATGAAGGATAAATGGAAGAAGAAAGAAAGAAAACAAAACAAGTGATGCAATCACTCACTACTTCCCTCAGGTAGACCAATGTCCAACCAATTCCTCTTTCCCCTTTTTTTTTTGGCTGATCATGATGTTATAAGGCATGGAATACCTCTTTGGTTAGTTTTGGTTAGTTTGGTTGTCTTCTTTTTCCCTTTCCATTTTGCATCTCCAACCTAATCAGACTGGGGTGGAGTGAGAAGCAGAGGTGGCCTGAGTGCTGTGCAGACTGCTCATCAGTACCTATGACATCAGTGTGTCATCAGTATTGTTTTGATCACAAATACAAACTGTAGCACTGATTGAGCTGATGAGGAAAGTTCAGGCCATTACAGTTGGATATGACTGATACTCCCCAAAAGTCCTGTACTGTGTACAGCATCAAAAGCAGCTTTGTACACAGCCTTCACCACAGTAAAAATTTATTTGTGAAAAGACATGACACCTTCCATTCTGTTCTTCACCTGAAGGGAGGGCAGGATTAGTCTGCCGTCTCCTTTGTCACTGCTAGGAAGCTGATTTTATTTGTCTTATTTTAAAGCAAAGGTTTAGTCTTCCCCTGCTTAAGGTTTCAAAATTAGTAAACATATCTAGCAGTCCACAAGTTTCATTGAAAATAAAACCCTACAAACACCAGCACGATGTCCCAAATCCTGGGTGGCCCAGACTAAGGCATGTAAAAGGGAACTTTCCCCAATCTGACCTTAGCTGTGAGACTGGAAAAGACCAGTGGTTTTTCATGAGTAGTGTGAGTGTGCTGAGAGAGAAGAGTGACTGCAGAGCTTCCCCCCCCGATCCAGCCTAGATCACCCTGCTCTTGACATGCTCAGGACATCACAGTCTATCTGTGGACCCTTGCTGCTCCTAAATGGAGCTCCACCTCTTTCTCCTCTCTTTTCTGCTTCACATGCTGGCAGGAAATGAAATCTTCAGAGGCAGAAAATGTGCCTAATGGGGTCAGACCCTTGGGCTGAAAATCATGAGTAAGAAGATTTTATTATCTCCTATGTCCTTAAAAGAGAGAGANAGAGAGAGAGAGAGAGGTAAGAGCATATCCTTTTACATTTCTTTGTAGGAAAGCACACAATTCTGGAGATTGTTGCTGCCTCACAGTAAAGAAATCAAGTTGTTCCTTTATATATGACTGTTTGCCTGCATTAATAAAACTATACATCAAAGCAAGAACAGTTTGCCTCTGGCATATCTATCTCAATTTTTTGACCTTTATTGATATGTATTTATATAAAAGCAAAAAGAATATTTGTTCAAATCCACATGCCCAGAATGGTACAAAATGATGGGAAATTAGGTTGTTTTAATCAATAGGGTAGGGCACTTTAATCAGTAAGTGCCACTGAGCAGAAGACAAAGATATTTTCAGGTAATTTCACAAAAACCCTGGTGGCCAGTAGGTGGTACCCTTATTCCAGATAACAAACAAAGCCGGGGTGGGGAATAAAACCAAATAGGTGATATTTAGCTCAATATTGTGAATATTTTCCTCCCCTATTATCCACTTCAGTCTCCAGCACACAGTCTGTAAAGATCATTGGGCAAGCCTAATGAGAGTTTGGGCAAGGCACCTGTATGTGAGCTGTGAAAGGGTCAGATTCTGTCATTGATGGTCTGGTATTGCTGGAATTAGACATTGTAGTTTTCCACACAGAATACTTTAACCACCTTGCAATCCTGATTTTATGCATTTTTTATGCATTTAAGACCTTGATATTCACAGTTAGTACATAAACCTCTGACCCATAGGCGGTACCGCTGATGAATATAATTAATTCAATAGTGCTAAAAGCTGTTTTAAACTAGATGTTTAATTTGTGAGAACATTGCAACTTTTTGTTTTGGTTTGATTTTGGTTTGGGTTTTTTGGGTTTTTTTTCTGAAGTAAACTTGTTTACTAGTTTAAGCAATTCTTAGACTATGGAAGGATGAACAAAATTAACATTAATTAGTTGATGTATTGTTCCTTGAAGATATACACACTGAAATTTGATTACAGCAAAATGTCAGTGCCTGGAAATAAAACCAGTTGCAAGATGATACAGTGCAATGCAAGACCTTTCAAACTGATCCTGAAGGTTTGGTACTGTTAATTGAAATTAGTATAACAAGTTGGTTGTAAGAATAGCTTTTTTTACTTAAAGTATAGACACAATCATCTTCAGTTTGAAATATCAGCCTGAATACTCTTTGGGGTGGAGGTGCAGGAGGAAATTGATCTAACAAAGAAAGTCATAGGATACGTGTCACTCCATCTGTGCTTAACACTGCAAGTCTTGTCTAAACTGGTCATTCTCTTCCCATCACATCCTCTTGTGACAGGACTACCCTGAGAGGCACCATCTCTCCTTGACACTTAACCTAGCGTGCAATGAACTGCCCTCTGGGACCCACCCCCTATCTCTGTCCTGACTATAGATGCACCTACACTGATTATCTTAAACCAGATACCTCTGGCTTTGGTTGCTTCAACACTTATTTCTATTACTGATTTTTATTTTGAGAAATATTTGGCCACCAGCTGTCACTTTGGAAGGCTGCTTATTACCTAAGATCCTTTACCCTATTAATTAACTCTGGATTTGGATGTCTCCAATACCAAATAATATCTAATAATGCCTAAAATGGTACTAAACATCAATACTCCTGAAGATAACAACTGTAAACAATTACAACCTTTACCATCTCTTATTCCCAGTTATGTAACTAGAATCAAGTTGAATTCATTTGAAAATGATGAAATGTGACAATTTTTTCTTTTTTTCCACTACCTTCTCTTTAATTTTCTTAACTTTTAATTTAAACCAAGAAACATTGCAAATATTAGATATTGTGAGTCTAAAAACCTCTGAATTTTTTACTAATCTGGAACATATATAAGAAATCTCAATTTAAAAAGGGATAGGCTCATAACACCCAAAGAGACCCAGCTTCAATGGAAAATATCTTCTACCCAAACTCAGCTTTAGGCATTTCAAGATGCACAAAACTCAGAAACCAGTCTACACATTGAAAATCTGCAATTAATACTTCTTTGGCGTTTCCAAATCTAACTTCATTATTTTCTAGTCTAGCATTAAACCAAACCAAACCAAAACAGATAAAACAAATTTTGTCTGAATTGTTGGCTTTTTAAAGTGGCAGCTCTGGGAAAATTATTCATGTGAGCACAAATTTTATTGGTTCTCATTCTTCATCTCTATTTTCTGTATTTTCTCCTGCCCTCCTGTATCTCCCTCTAATATCAATCTGATATAGGTCTATGACCAATAGCTATGCTATGATTCTCTGACAACTCTATCTCGTCTCACCTCCCAATGGACCTGACTGCATTAGAACCCTTTTTTTCCATCCTTGTCATTTTTTTTTAAATTAAAACTAAAATGCCTTTAAAACTAAAGGCATTAAGTTATGTGTCCAACCCTGGACACATGAATGGACACATAAAATGGAAGGGATTAATGTCATTTTATCCTTTCCAGACTTAGAATGCCTCTCTCATACTATAACAAAGCTTTTCCAATATAATTATTTCAAAAGCTGAAAGCTCCTTTTCATCTTGCAAACAAAAACCATTATTTTACAAAACCATGCAACTCCAAATGTCCTTTTCAATCTTAAAAAATAAAATAAAATAAAATCAAGTGATTGTGGAAATTACATTAGAAAATTGTACAAGATAATTCAATTAGACTGTTTTCTATCCCTAGGTTTAAAACTATGCCAAAAAAACACTCCTCTTTTTCCATCCCCACAACATTCCTTCCACAGTGCCCTGAATTTGCATGATCTTGCTGTGAAACTTGTTTACTGGCAATGAAGTCTGCCTCCACGGTTGTCTTCTGATTGAACTTTTAGATGTCTTGGGTGAAGTAGGAACCTTCATACAGTAGTGGGAACTGTGATATGCTAAAGGCAGACACCTAAACACTGGGATAACTCTGAGGTCCTGCAGTAGTAACAGTGCCTATTCCCTGCAGCCTCAGGCACTCTACTGACAATTATGAACGGACATGCCATGCACATTTAATTACATTTATGCTGTTATGTATTAACAATGTGCATAAGCTTATGAATTTTGGAAAAGAATTGACAGACATAGCAGCTCTAATTTGAAGACTTCTAGATGCAACTGGAAGATTATTCCTGGGTTTTCTGGTTTTAGCCTTCTTATAATTTCTTTATTATTCATTAAGCTCCTGGTTTATACTCAGTTGTCTTCACCAGTCTGCTAGCAACAGCATTCACCTATTTGGCTGTGGAGACTTAAAACACATATCTGTTATTAAAATAAGACTTATTTATGGATTTAGCAAAAGTTAAATCAGTATGACTTTAAAGTGTTGAAAATCTTTATATATATTACGATATTTAGCAAAAAGGTAATAGGAATGATTAATTAAATTTAAGAGAATTTATTTACAGGAATTGATTTTTAAGTTAGATAATCTAATAGACAATGATTATATTGAGAGGGCTTTTCTTATAGCCATGAGATTTTATTGTATGCAAAATTGTGTGAGGCCAAAGAACTAAAATCAGAACAACATATTTGCATCCAAACAATGAGAACACATGGAGACCCGGGCCCAGATTGCGACTCTGAAATAGTTCTACTTCATAGTCTTGCTAAGTCAGTACTTCTCTGTTTTATTTCATCTTCTTGGATTAATTAATTTTTTATTTCTCTCTTAATTTATCATTTCTAAGTCTTCAGATCTGAGACAATAAGAAGATTATTATATGTGCTAATACAGACACTAAAGGAAAGCGTTTAGAAATATCTGTGTCTGCACACAACTGCTTAGTCATTAACTACACACAGTCTTCTTTCCATCTAACTGAATCATGTTAGCTCCAGTCCCTCAACTATGCCAGCACAAATGCAAATATGCCCCAATGGTAACTGACCTAACAGTTTTTATTTCCTTCTTGATTATAATCCATATTATATTTCTCTATCTGATTCACTATCTGATTCACTGGGTACTTGTACCAGCGTACTTCATGGAATGGGTGGAAAGGACAGAAGAGAAGCACCATCACTAAACCCCTATTTTCAGTGCAGGGGAAATAATGGTGAATAAATTTTAATTAAGTTCTGCGTAACTCTGAACACAGTTTCTTAAAAATCTTAATACCAACAGTATTTGGTTTTCATGGCAATTGTCTCAGAGTGCCTTCACTAAGACTAGTTTAATGATTAGAAATAATTTCTAAATTAGGATGTGATCAAACCCATTGAAATGAAGACATGCACACCTTTTTCTTTCAGTGGTCTTGTGATTTTTTGGAATATTTTTAGTTATAGAATATTTTGGGAGCTCTAGAAACACCCGAGTCATCCTTTGCTTTGTTGCCAATTCTCCGCTTCTTAAATCTGATTCCTTTTCATGAACTATGGAATTGTTATCTTCAGCTTCAAGGAAGAGTTTCAGCTAAAGCAATTTCTGTGCTTTTTCTGATTAGATGGTATCCAGGGTGCCACCCTGCATGGTCACTGTCAAAGCATGGCAGGGCATTCTTAAAGAAAAGTGTGAAAGTGTTCAGAAGTTTTGCCCCACTTCTTGCTGCATCCTTTCTTTTGCAGTAATAAAAGAGAAAAAAACAAGCTAAATTGACCAGAATAATTGTTTCTTACAAATAATGCCCATTCTGATTAAAAATAACATTATTAAAAAAAAAATCCAAGAAGAGACTATTAGGGTGTCTTCATCTGAATTCCAGTACAGCTGAAAAAGTAAAAAAAAAAAAAAATAAAAATCCAAGCACAAAATATCACCTTGGGTTCATAACAGAAACAGAACAGGTCATAACACAAAATGATTGTTTAGACACTAGAGAAAACTAAACCTAAAAAAAGCAGCTGAAGGGAAAAAAGAAGGTGCATTAGTATTTAGGAATACATATTAGCTCTGTTCTGAGGTGCCATATGTAATAAAATATCTATTTTCCAACAAAAAGGATTGAAAATAAACAATTCTTCTAGAGATTATAAGCATTTTTTAGAAATGTTTCTTTGCGCCTCTCATGTTTTGTCTGAAAACTGCAGTGAATTGAAGAAAACGGTAACATCAGAATTAATTCCTGATTTTTAAATTTTATGTCATTAAATACAAACCTGACTACTGAGACTACTGATGCAAGTGCAGTGAAGACACTTAAGCTACTGAATGAAGTATTTTAGAACAGCGGGACAAGCAGGAGAAGCTCCCATAAGAGTTCTAGTACATTTACACCCCATTTATGAAATTATTAATTTTATCCTTTTGAATAAAGACTGTTTTTGGAAGAAAAGTGCTTTTCTATACCTCATCTTGAGATAAGGAAATAGGAAAGAGGCCCTCTGTTCCAAGTTCCTGAGATTCAAAAGTTCAAATTCTTTGTAAATCTGCTGCAGCACTCCCTTTTGTGAGAGAGAAGGAACCTTAAGCTGCTGACTTCTTACTCCAAGTTAAATTAAAGATCCTTTTACCCTTAAAAGACTTTTGAGGCTATTTTAATAATCATGGTCTATTTAATTACTGTATTAAATTGAAGAAGAAAAAGAAAGAAAAAAACCCAACCAAATTTTTGCTTTTTCATTAGTATTGAAATTCAGTGAAATTCAGATAAGCATCTGGCCCACAAACTATGTTGGCACAGACAAAGGTTTGTTTTCTTTTTTAAGAACTAGGAATTTTTCCAAGATGTCCTGACTACTGGGAGCAGAACATCTGACCAAAGTATGCTCACCAGATGGTAGATGTTTCCATGTGGGTAAATATTAAAAAAGTTCTAAATCTACACAAACTGTGAAGTAAGGGTGGGAAAAGTTTGCTGTTTCCCAGTTTTAGCTGCCCCTGCAACTCATAAATGTGAGAGGAAAGAAAGCCCAAAACCAAAAAACAAATCTAATTTGAGTGAAAAAAAGGATAAATAGCTTGTAATTTTTACTCTGTATGACTTACCTTTAATGACTAATTTTAGAAGCTTTAGGGTTGAAGTCTTTCTTTTAATTTTTTTCCTTTTATTTCCTTAACATCTTTATTACTTTGCTATTAAAAAAACCACAACTTGCTGCCCTAAAATGTGTTAGCTTCACTAAAAATGTCAAGTAAAATAGTTTTATAGGGAAGGATATGTGAGAGGGGAAAAAAATAAGACCAAAAAATCCTGTTTTAAGGGGCAGCTGAAGGTTTCATACAACCAGTTCCTTGCAGCCATTCTTGCCTGCTGGGCGGCGTGCTCGCCGGGTTCTCATTCTCTCGGGATAGTTAAAATACTGATGGATGCACATTTAGCAAAGACACTGCACTGAGTACCTTTCTTGTTCTGGCTCTTGTTCTGAGTATCTTTCTTGTTACTGGTGGGTCTGTAACTTTAAGGGGAGCAGGGAGAGGGGAATACCACAAAATCTGGCCAGTGGTAAGGTTTAAACCAGTCCAGCTGTCGGCTGGCTGGATGCAAGTTGCAGGCTATGGTGCTATAATGCATGCCCAAGCAGCCCTCTAGGTGATGTAGCATGCCAAGTTTGGCTCCAGTACCCAATCTCAGCAGTAACACACACCTCTCTTATTTAAACAGCTGCAAAGATGTTTGCTGGGTTAGTAATTTGTCCCAGATTTAAAACCAAATAGACACCTAGAGGGTACGCTGACTCCACATGGTGTAGCTCAAGCAGAAAGCAAGCTGGCTTACATGAAAAAAAGATTTATAGCTGAAGTGGAATACTGAAGAAGTGTAAAATTATGAGAGAATTTCCAACTAAGTGCAGTGAGCTTCAGACCACGTATCCACAGAGGCACATGAAACGGAAGAAATGTCACAGTCAAAAGGTAGGGCAGCAGAAGAAAATGTTCTTTAGCTTTCCTTGTAGTGAATTTTAAATACCCAAGACAGCTTCTAACTCTCTCTCATGCTTCCCTCTCTACCAGAAACCTATTGCTTACAATGTCTTTGCATTTATTTGTGTTTTCACTGTGTGAGCATGTGCCTGCAGTGAGCAAGTGAGCAGTGAAATCTGGATATGAAGAAGGGGATGACAGAATAGGCGATGCAGAAATGCAACCAGCTTTTTTCCCCTTTCACTCTTCAGGAAAGATATGTCTATGAAGATAAATAAACAAAATAAAATATTAGCCAAAAATTATCAAAACTATGAGAAACATTAACCAGAATTTTACAATATTCTTTAAGACAGCAAGATAGAGGTTCAATCTTTAATAAGCATAAAAAGATAAATGTTGATTAACTAAACGCATACAAACCTAGTGGGGATCTGACCATGAAGCAGAACTGAAGAAATGTGATGCCTTGCTGCTGGCAGGACAAATGAAAGTGTGGGAAAGGGAATTTTTCCAATCATATAGTCTTAGATGGGACTTTTTTTTTTTGTCACAGAGTCCTGAAACAAAAATATTCTATATTTCTTTAGAACAGATAAATGCTTAAATACACTTTTATGACTTAGATACCTTTTATCAAGTATGATATTACAAAAACAGTTGATTTCAGTTTCATACCAGATTAAACATATGACTATTATTCCTTTGTTCTAGAATGTTTATGCTAAAGTTATTGAAAAAATATATATTTGTTCAGTTTAAAACAGAAAAAAGAGCTTTCTAATAAACCAAAACAAGAAAAATTATTATCAATAACTTGTGGGCAAGATAAATGCATTAATTATAATCAATATTCAAGTAAAGTAGCATCTGTTTAGAAAACAACTTGACAAGTGATATAACCCAAGAGATTATATTCTATGGAATTGTTTTAGTATCAGAAGAAAGTGTGATTAACAATACAAAAGTTAATATCCAAATTATTTCTGACACACTGGTCTCTCTCCTTTGCCAGAAAGTTTAAAGTCTTTGGTAGAGAAGACAGCCGTAGATGTGGGGCTTTCCAACATTTTTATTAATGCACTTATGTATGCACATGCCACACATACCTAAAAAGCCTTACCTGGCTTTTATATGAGAACCAGCTCTTGAGTAAACATATTTTCTGCTTTGAGTGAACATATTGCATATCACACTTTGAGTGTTTAAAAAAAAAAATTAACATGGACCTTTGAAAAAATTTGTTGGCTGTGTTGTTTATTGCCCAGCTTTTAAGAATTTATGCACAAACTAAAACTACAACTACCCTTTTGCAAAAGAAAACTATGAGTGTACAGATTGGAGTGAGTTAAGGTATCATGTTGATTTTAATATGCAATTTTGAGTGAGAAAAGAGAGGAAACATAAGGAAGAAATTGCATCTTTGAAAGGTAGCAGACAACCACTAGAGAGAAAACCTGTTTGGGATTTTTTTTCTTTTTTTTTTTTCTCCTTCCTTGAAAGTTGCTATTCAGCTCTGTGGAAGAGAGAAACCTGGCTCATTTTGCAAATGCAAATCCAGACTGCTGCCAGGAACCATTTCAGGAGTGATTAACAAAACCTGTTTGCTTTACATGATTTCCATGGAGGTAAAACGGTATGCATATAATTTTGATACAATCAGATAGTGCATTCTTAGAGTTATATGGCAAAAAAAGAAAAAGAATTAGTACATCTCTTTTAAAAGGGTATCTCAATAGAGCATGCTTATTGTCTTCTGAGTAGATGTAGCATTTAAATATAGTAAACAATGGCCAAAAGCAGGAAGTAATTCTGAGAGATAAATGGCAGTAACCATCCCAGTTTCCTGAATGGAGGTGAGAGTGGTTTGGCAATATTCATCCAAGATGATGCTAATTTATGCAGTACTAAAATTAAAGAGAGAAGGGAATGGTTGTGTGCTAGTAAAAATGTAACATGAAAATAAAATAGATTTGATAGTTGCAAATGAACTGAAATATCCCAGGTGGCATGAGCACACAGCAAGGGACTTTCAGAAGAAGCAAAGGCTGGTTCAAGGATTTAACTCACACCTTTAGAACTTTATTCTTAAGGGTACACGGTGTAGTAAAGAAAAAAAGCCAGAATTCTTTAAATTGTTGCTCCAGACTTCAGTCTGGCAAACCTAAAACCACCATTAATGGGTAAATAGCAATAAAGAAGGAAGGCAGCTATTTAACTGTCAGAACAGAGGAAATGAACATCAGCTTTTGATGTTCAGCTTTACTTGTGAAACGTGAAATTCTTACATAAGCCCAGCAAAGGGCTGGCAAAGGGTTTAATCAGCAAGATAATCCTATGTAAAGCACTTTCAATTTCTACATGGACTTTTAAGAACCTTTTTACAACTATCAGAGCAAAGTGGAATTTTATTTGAGAACAGTAGTAGGTAGCATGACAGTTGAAAAAACATCTAGAAATGTGGTTGAAAAATAGTCTAATATCTGCCCAGATGCCAATTCAATTTCATGGCAATTTAACAGCAGACTACTGTTATGGATATGGTATTGAAATTAATTTCTCTCTGAACTTAATTGTTAAACTAACATGCAATAAATAATTCTTTGGATTTAGGTGGAGATCGTATTCCTTTTTATAAAGCTCAACAAATTATTCTCATTGAAGGATAGCATTTATGAGGAAGACACTGAACATCCCTTCTGGGAAGAATGGTGTTGCTGATAGGAAATTATCTGTAAAAGTTACTATGTATCATGTAGTTTTTGCTAGATTTATATGTATTATATGTAATCATACAAAAATAGATTTCCTGTATCTCTAATTATCTAGGAGATGAATGTCCAGGACAAACATCTCACATGAAGGATCACGAAGGATTCAAATAGAAGGAATCAGATCTTGGACAAGTGTTGTACAGTGGGATGACTCTGGACATGGTCCTGTTTCTCTCCTTTTATAGCAAAAGCAGCAATATAGCCTTGCTTTGCATGACTGACTGTTCTGCCAAAGGGCATGCATATCTAAATGACACAATATGTATTTGTTGTGGCAAAACTAGTGAAAAAGGCAAGATATTGGAAAATGCCACCTTGAATATACCAAAATACACCTATTTGGAGAGTATCTTCATTTTAGTCTTCCAGGATGGCTAAAACTCAAATGAAGACAATAAGGCAGATATTTCTGTATGTGCATATATATAGTTATTTTGCAAAATCACCCTTTCAGTTTTCTGTGATATATAGGTCAATACAGTTTTGATTAAAGAGAGTAGAAATTTGATATTTTTTGTCTCCAAGGACTAAGGATTAAGAAACAAAGATTAAGCCTCTTATTTTGCTTTATCTGAAAAGCTTATGGAGTGGTGGAAATGCTCCAATTAATTTGTTATTGCATATAGCATATGACATAAAAATAATCTAATTTGTTTCCATTATGATACATCTGTGTTTTTCACTTGTTTTTACAAAATATTATAATTTACCATTTGAGGATACGACACTGCTGGAGCTCATGACACATGATCTGCAATACAACTCATAATTTAATACTTATATAAGTGTAGTGTAACAGAACTGCAAATTTAACCAGAGAGCAGTAAGAACTATAATTTCCATCAGATTCTCTGAAATGCATCACAATGAAAACTGATGTCATCTGCAGTTTTTAAGACAGTTAACTATGGGGTTTGTTACTTTAATAAGTTTCCAGAATGAAATCTTCTCTAAGGTGTCATAGTTTGTTCTTTATTTACCTTTTAATAATTCAATAATGAACAAGTTCCCAATGTCCTTTTATAAAAGCGATAACGTTAGTGTCTTACATAGGAGAACACTGAGCAGAGAGTAAAACAGAGCACCATGTTAGAAGATTGATCTAAAAATATCACATTTGTATAGAACCTTAATGAATTACCCTTATCATAACAGTTATCTTAAATATTCTAAAACTGGTTTTCCTGAAAATTGTCATGCTCTGGGTTTATTTATTCTGCAGTAAGGTCTCAGTTCCTCTTTTAATTTGCAGTGAATAGTATTTTACTTCCCAAGAATTCCCTTTGTTATACAATGAGCAATCCCAAACAGTGTTAACAGGAACAATATATGTAGGTGAATTCAGAACAGATGCATTGCTGTCCGGACCGCAGTGCAATATTTTCAGTATTTGTGGAAAGTACAGGCGTCTCAGTCCCACTTCAGTGCCTGGTAATGTATGATGATTATTCAGGTGAAAAACACCTGAAAGACAATTTAATCATTGGTCACAGCCAGTACAGCTTCATGAAAGGGAAGTCGAGCATAACAAATCTGATTTCCCCTTATGACAAGCTACCTAGTTGATCAAGGTGATGTGATCTTTTTGGATTTCAGCAAAGCTTTTGATAGTGTCTCTCACATGATCCTTCTGGAAAATATCCAACACACAGCTGTACAAACACATCATGTGATGGGTGAGCAACTGGCTCACAGGTCAGACAACAAAGAGTTATACTGAAAGGGGTGACACTGGATGGAGATCCTTTCATTAGTGGGGTTCCACAGGGCTCCCTTCTCGACCTTGTGTTCTTCAACTTCTTCAGAAATGACTTGAAATGCAGGACTGAGAGGGAAACTAAGTGAATTTGCAGATGACACAAAACTAGGAGGACCTGTCAACCCCCAGAAAGGCCCTGCAGAGAGGCCTTGAAAAGTTAGAGAGGCGGGCAACCATATGAAGCTCAATAGGGGCAAGTGCCAGATTCTGCACCTGGGATGGGGCAACCCTGCATATATGGATAGACTGGGGAATGAGATACTGGGAAGCAGAGCTGTGGAAAGGGACCTGGGGGTTATGGTCAAGGGCAAGTTGAACATGGGCCAGCAGTGCCCTGGCAGCCAGGAGGGCCAACCCTGTCCTGGGGGGCATCAGGCACAGCATCACCAGCCGGGCAAGGGAAGGGATTGTCCCCTCTGCTCTGTGCTGGGATGGCCTCACCTCCAGTGCTGGGGACAGTTTTGGGTGACACAATATAAAAAAGATATTAAGCTCTTAGAGAGCTTCAAAGCTGCTGAAGGGCCCTGAAGAGAAGCCATCTGAGGAGTGGCTGAGGTCACCTAGGCTGTTCAGCTTGAGCAGCCTGAGGGGGCACTTCACTACTGTCTAAAGCTTCCTTGTGGAGGGGAATGGGAGGGGCAGGCACTGATCTCTTCTCTGTGTGATCAGTGACAGAACAGGAGCGAATGGCCTAGAGTTGTATCTGGGGAAGTTTAGGTTGGACATCAGGAAAAGGTTCTTCCCCCAGAGGGTGGCTGGGCACTGGAACAGGCTCCCCAGGACAGTGACCACAGCACCAGCCTGACAGAGTTCAAGAAGCATTTGGACAATGCTCTCAGGCACATGGTGTGAATTCTTGGGGTATCCTGTGCAGGGTGAGGGGTTGGACAAGGTGATCCTTTTGGGTCTCTTTCAACTCAGCTTATTCTGTGATTCATTTTGGTATGAAAATATTGATGTTCAGTCCCACAAATGAATCCAGGAAAAACACAATAAATACAGAATCAACAGCATACACCAAAGAATGGAGCTTTGTAATAGTGTAAATTAGTGAAAAAAAAAAAAAGAAGAAAAATCAAGTTTGTAAAGCATTATTGAAGGTACAAATCTCTGATTAAATATTTTCCTTGCAGAAGACAATCACTTCTTTTAGCACCCAAAAAACCCCCATGTCTTCAAATATATATATTTTTGAAATCTGCCTGAAAACCAGTTATCAGTAATTTTATGGCTTATTTTTTCTTTTTTTCTTTCAGAATCTGCTAACCTTTTTCATGTGAATGTGATTGATAAAATATGTGTTCAGTGAAGGAGAAGCTGGATGCCCTATAGTGAGTGCTCAAAACACTAGCTTTCACAACTGAATCCCAGAATCTCCTGGAATAAATGTATTGTTAATCATTCCTCCAAAGTCAGGTCAAATTCAACAGTAAGAATGGTGCATTCCTCTCATTCTTAGCACTTACCAGTATTCGAAGCCAAGGAAAGCTTTTTCTGAGGGCATTTATGGGTTTGATCTCCTAAGACTGGTAACATCAGATGAGAAATCTTACTGCTAAGACATTATACCGAAGATAAGACTCATTATTACTGTCATTTTGAAAAGGAAAGCAGCTGTAATTCAAAAAATACCATTTAAATTGCTTAGGCTTATGTTAAGAGCATTTAATTTGTACTAGACATTCATAGTGTCTATGATTTTGATTATATGAAATCTTGGGATTGAGTGTATTCTCAATTCTAATTTAGAAGATTGCTTCAGACATACTGCATTTCTAAATAAAAGTAAAGATTCCTGGTTAGCTTGGTAATCTTTGTTTTGGCTCTAATAGTTAGGGATCGAGGAAAGTTAATGAATTGCAAGTTAACAATCAAACAATCAAGTGGATACAGAGGAGAACTACGTGATGATCAGAGGGCTGGAGCACCTCTGCTATGAGTAAAGGTTCAGAGCTGGGGTTGTTCAGCTGCAGAACAGAAGGCCCCTCTGAGACCTCATAGCACCTCCTAGTACTAAAGGGAGCCTACAAGAGAGCTGGGGAAGGACTTTTTATGAGGGCACGTAGTGGCAGGACAAGGGAGAATGGCTGGAAGCTGAAAGAAGGTAGGTTTAGAATAGATATTGGGAAGAAATTCTTTACTGTGGTGACAACAAGGCACTGGAACAGGTTGCCAGAGGAGCTGTGGATGCCCCATCCCTGGAGGTGGTCAATATTGGATGTGGCTCTGTGCAGCTTGATCTAGTGGAAGACATCTCTGTCCATAGCAGGGGGGCTGGAACTAGATGATCATTAAGATCCTTTTAAACCCAGACTATTCTGTGATTCTATAAAAGGAAATAGAAGGGAAAATAAAAGGAAAAAGGAAAAATAGAACAATGACAGCTTATTTTAAAAAAAAGGGTATTAACTAATAACTATTTACCAGCTAATTATTTTTGAATTGCGGGATATCAATATTAAAAAGCAAGTCCTTCATAAGTATTTATAATAATTTAAGATTAGCATGTGTTTGCTTTGTTTTCTTAAAAGAGTTTTCATTTTCCTTTCCAAATCGAACATGTATGACTCTTTTAATCTTTTGAAGATATGTATATAAAAAAACAGATTTAGGTGTATATTAAGGAACAAAGAAGCAAAGACTTTCTTTGAGAAAAAGATGTTTTTCTGAATTAAGTAGAAGCATATATCAGGAGATTTATTTGACAATATACCTTACCTTTGTACTGGGTGATTTGCCAAAGCTGGCCCTGAATTTATCCAGATTTATGAACCAGGAAAATCAATTGCATTGATGTTCTGTGTAGATTTTAAAAATAATTTATTCTTCTGAAATGGCAATGTTAGGTTTTTATGTACTCATCCAGGAGCTAGTTCACTCTTTGTCACTGCAAACTTTCATGAAATTTAATTCTTGTCTTCCAGATTTAACTAAACCCCCTAAATGCAATCAAAAGATAAGCTCAGTATTCATGAGATTGGCAATACAATGTTCATCTCTGTCACACTTGCTGCTCATATATTTCTTAGTGTGTCTACTGAGACAATCTAGGGAATTTCTTATGGAGAGGAAAAAACTCCATATAATCTGTTAATCTAAATGTATGCATATAGTGTAAATTATATGCCTCCCTGTGTGATGCACTAGACTTCAGAGCTAACACTGAAGTCATACGGACTGCAAGAACTTTTTTTTTTTTTTCCAAAAGCCAGGCAAAATATGTTTATAGGAAACAACCAGAGGCTGTGGGAAGACGTCTACAATACTAATACAATGAGAAAACTTACAAACCCCCAAAATAAACCAAAATCCCCCCAATTCAGAAACATATTAATTTCTCATTCTTCATTTTGTGTGTCTTCTATTGACTACAGATCATCCAGGACAGACTGAAGATTACATTCACCCCGAACTGATTAACCCAGTACGCTCTGCATTTGTTTCATGCATGAACAGGACATGTAGATATGGAAGGTATGACAATCCTTGGAAACCATGCTGTAGTATTCAGCTATCTGCAAATTTGTCAGGGGAAGCTCTCCATATCATGAAGAAACAGAAAATGTTAAAGCTGAGATCTGTTAAAATGCCTGTCTAAGAAAACAGTGCTGCTCTTGAGGTACTTGGGTTTGATACTGACATTAGTACTCAAGCAGAAGGCTTGCTTGGTGTGAGGCAATTTGAACAAGTAAGGAGAGTAAATTGGTCCCTTAGGTAATGTAGAATCCAAGTAGTGCTCATTTCAGTGAGAGGACCCAGGAAAAAGAACAAAGGATATTTGTTGCGACAGAATAACAGATTCAATTATCTATTTTTTACATAATTGTCATGTCAGATTTATAATTTTATACATTCCCTTTTGACAAGAAGTTGCAATGACTAGCCACATTATTTTCTTACAGTGCTCAGAAGTAAACTGCCAGTTTCAGGACAGATCTCCTTGTCACAACTGCCTGGAAAAGAAACACATTACCAACTACAGTACAAACGCATATTACCATAAGATTTTAAATTTTTATGTGCATAAGGTGCAATCCAATTTCTTTTCACAACATAATGGTCATAGATTTAAAACTTTTGGCAATTATAAGATGGGGTTCTTTTTGTTCTGTATAGTCCACAAGATCTCTCTTACAGAGAAATAATAATAAAAAAGGGTTTAAAGATCTCAAGAGAGGTTTGAGAACCTTCTGTTTTCTATAAAATTCAAAATTTTCAACAAATAAATGTTTGTATATTGCCTGACCGAACAGGTAAAAAATAAATTGCTTTACTTGTTTTGTGATTTCCCCAGATATTCTGTGTCTCTAGTGAAGAGATGAAAGTGTCTTTTCCTCTGGGGAGTGGCACCAGTTGTGACCCAGTACGATTGTATGCACCCTGTACCTTCACAGGTGGTCTTGGTTTATTGATTTGGTGTTTGAGAAGTCCAGACACTAATGCTCCTAATGATCAGCCATTCTTTTTGACTTTTAGTTACAAGTATTCTCATGCAGTTAATATCAAACAGAACTTTGTGCTCTACATCCGTTATTTCAAAATTACCATTTTTGAACTCCCCTAGTCTCAAGTAAGTTGTACATTGTCTTCCTTTTTTACTGCCTACAATCTTTTCACCTACTTCCAGGGCTCCATGATGTAAAATGTCATTTTGCCGATCTTCAGTTCCGGTGACAACTTTAATTTTACTGATTTTAATGGGCTTTTCAAATACAATCCCATAGAAGTCTCCAGTAGAAGGAGCTTTGCCCCAGAAGTACTCATCAATGCTGCTGTAAGCCTTGCTTGCCTCATAGTTTTCAAATACATTCATATTGGTGTGCAAGTTTGCAGGTGGGTTGTCAGGGATATCAAAGGATTCCTCCTCAAAATCGTCATCCTTCAACTTATTTTCAGCTCCTTTGTAAGATGAGTAGTATCCCATGTGCTGGAAGAGAGATGGCTTAAAACGTATCACTTCCTTTTGAGCTAACAGCCCACGAAAATGGATGAGCAGCCAATCACAAGGCATTTCTTGGTAAAACATCAATAGAAAATGGGCCAGGCGTGGTAGGTCATGAGAATGGTAAAGCTTTCCAATGTAGCCCAGCTTGGAGAATTCCAATGTCACCCAGTAGGATCCTTCTCGTGAGGTAATTACTTTCTTAACAGCAGTCAAAAAATTCTTTGAGCAGCGGACGTCATCTTCCAGCATCACATAATAGTCAGAAAGATTAGCACAGAAGTTTAGAAGGAAAGCATAATCTACATTTTGTTTTGATCGAAACTTCACACGGTCCTCAGGGTCATTGTAATTTCTCTTAAGGCCATCCAGTACAGGATAGTAATCCTCAGGGACGTGAATAACTATTAATCTGCCCGCAATTATATGATGTGCAAATTTCTGTGAAATATCCTGGACCATCCCTTCACACCAGGCTGAGTCAAAATCTGCCAGCTGTACTACCACTGCAATTTCTTTGAGTTCCTCATAGCTTGACTGCTCAAATATGGACTTGATGGTCTCAAGCAAGTAGTTTCCCTTTTTCCGTTTTACAGAGGATAGTCCAATTGTAAGATACCCTGTACAAAAGACAATTCAAACAAAAACTGAGTATCTCATATTGGAAGCAATTCTCCAGACTTGTGTTTATATCAAATAACTCTCGTGAATGGTGAAGACTGAGAAATTTGGTATGTGACTTTATTAAGCTGCATGCAATAAAAGACCTTTATTGCCTTTTCATTAAGAAGTATGATATTGCAAGCAAATAGACATATGGAGACTATTGTGTTAAACATTCAGTTGTTTACTGCAAGGAGTAGCGCACTGGGGACAAATGCAAAGGAGTATGAACATTTATGCCTTGTAGACAAAACCACATATACAATGATAAGGCTATAAATCTGCTAAAAGAAAGGGGATTATGAGAGGATTATTCACACCGTATTTTGAAAGCAAGGAACTACCAAATGCAGCACTTTTATTATTTTAAGCCCTCTAAATGTCTATTTACATCTATGCATAACTTTATAGTTTCATGAATTCTGCATGGACGATTATTTCTGAGTGTGTTCATTTTTAGGTGAATTTGTCTAGTTTTTCTTGCTAGTAGTTTTTCTTCTAACCTTCTTTCAGGACTCATTAAGCATTTCACAGGGAACACCCTCAGAAGATGCAATTTAGACATTATTTTGAAGTAGATGAGATTTCTCTCCTAGCTTGTACAAATATTTTTTAATGCTGTTACATTCTTTCTAGTCAGAGATATATCTTATAAAACAAGAAATTTAATCTCTGCTGTTTTGTAGTCACTACCATTGTGTTTTTACCAACATTCCAAATCAGGATTTTTTTCAAATATTTGCTAATATATCTCTATATTTCTAACTTCTGATGTAAAAAACGTTAAGACTTTGTAATTGAAAGGGTGTAGTTAAGTTGAATCTACCCCAACTTTCTTAAAAAGTCATTTGTAAAAGACTGCTCTGATAGTGATTCAGGGTTTCCCTCAAGGTTAAGTCTGCTCAAAATGAAGTTGTACAGTGAAGTACAACCCCCAGAAGTTATTTGCACTGCCTACAAAGCCCTAAATTTTTCAAACCTAATTTGAACAAACTTTATAGCTTTCAACAACTCACACATTATTTTATTTTACCTTCTGGGCTTGGATTTGAGAGCCCTGTTTATGTATGTGAAATGGTTGATTTGGAACCCGAAGAACACCTGCCTAAAGTCTAGATATGGCCATATTTCACTTTTAGAAGAAAGTCTTGAACCATGTCTGAAATAAGAATAACTAAATAGTCCATCTGCAGATGGCTGTGAGCAGAAGCCTCCTTTACTGTCCTGATAATAGCACAATTCAGCTCCCTTTTTAGCACAGCTAAAGGAGCGAGGAGGTCCATTTGCAGCTGCTGGGCCAGCAGATAGTGGACGCGAGGGGTGTATCTCTGTGATGCCAAGCATGCTTAAGGTTGGATTTACTGGTTATACAGAGATTGACAGCGTGGTCTCAGAAGGTGGCTGCAGAACACCACTAGCATGTGCCTTGCTTCTGCTTTCTAGAACACCTTCCTCTTGCGTGGGAGGAGATCCATGGAATTATGCTCACACAGACCATCCAGAGGCTGTCTGCAGGCTATCTACAAGTCAGGCAGTTGGTCAGAAGGTAATCAGGCTGTGGGGCAATCACTGCTAGGTTGGGACTAGCAGCCATTCAAGAATGGCCTATGACAGATGTCCCACTAACTCCTTTGAGACCATCACTGCTTAACTCAGCCCCTCTTGCACAGAAATACCACAGGGACTATATGGATTTCACGCCTTCTTGAATTACCTCATTTTGCGACATTCAAATTGCAGTTACTTACTTTTCCTTGGCAAAGGTGTGCCGGCTAGGTAGCGATAGGAAATGTTTATAGATCCTGAGAAATTAGACAAATCTTTAAAACTGTGAACATATCGCTCTGGGTTGAGCTGGTGCGTGGCTGTTTCTCTGATTAATTCCTTGTCCCCTTCCTATTGGCGGGAAAACAAAAATAACAAAAAAGGGAGAGAGACAGAGAGAAACACATTTGTGAATGCCAGCTAGAGAGGAAACACGGACAGGCAGGTTTCCAAGAATAACATTTTTCAGTTTCAGCTTTCATGAAAGCATGTAGATGTCACCTCATTTAAAACAAAAACAAACAAACAAAAAACCCCCAAACCAATGAGCATTACTGAATATTTTGGATACAGAAAATCTACCATAAATCTTCAGATTACAGTAAAAGCAAAAAAACAAAACAAAACAAAAAAAACCCACTTTGCATAAAACTCTGGAAAGGTAGCAAACATTAAATTATTGGCCCAAAAATGGTGTGGTATTCAAAAAAGAGGGATAAGAAAACATCCCTCAGCAACAGATAAGATCATTTCCACAGAAGTAGAAAAAGAGAAGATTTTTAAAAAATATTTTCAGTGATTAAAAATCTACCAAAACTGCTGAAAAGGAGAGGCTAATCTAGATCCTGACATCTGTCTCACTTTGACTTTTTTTTGAGAAGCTTCAACTCAGGTTTGCGACATGAAGAAATGCATGTGGTCATGCAGACAGTAAAAGTTTCTCTGAATTTGGAGAACACCTTTTGACGGCATAGTCAAAAGGTAGGTTTATCACCATGCCTCCTCTTCCTGCCTCCTTCTTCAGTCCTTTCTTCCAAGAGGCTTCCCTAGTCATATTAAAGGCACAGGAAGGAAAGAGTGGCTTCAGTAGTGCCCTATCCATAAGGCCATTTGGGCCTCAGGGAAAATCTGTTCCATAGTCCTTAAGAAAAGGGAAAATATCTAATAGGTCATGAAGACTGAATTTAAAAGTAGGAATGCTTATGTAATTTATCTGGTTTGATTTTAGTCTGATGACAGGCACATATATGAATGAGTTCGTTTCTTCTGATATATGCAGTATGTTAATGCACTAAAACTTCCAGATCTGTCATTAAATGGGAGCATTGTGCAGTAATAGTACTGCTGCTAACAAGTACAACCACTCATAATTAATGGCATAAATAATAAAAAATGTGTCAAAGGTATATTTTATAGCACAAAGAAATATTTCTGTAAACTGATCTTACATTCATTTATAGTTTATTGTTTTTCTAGCATAGAAGTAGTAAATAATCCACTTCTGAGCTTAGTAAAGATGTTTGGCAGACATCCAGGGGCATCTACTTGCACTGTTATGCTCTCTTGATCCTCAGTGTATCTTGAGTAATTTCTCTCTAGTGCATATGTGCCACTTTGCATTTGCTCATAAATTATGAGAGGAAGTTTGATGATCAGGTTCAAGATTAAAATGTAACTCAATGATCTAGAAAGGAAATACACCAAAACTTCGGAGACTTTCCATGAAAAGTGTCAGATGGAAAAGAAAAATAGGCTGGTCCAAAAACTTTCGTTTTTCAAAACCCTTTCTTTAATATCAAAACATTTTGTCATGGGTTCCAGAATGGAGCACCAAAATTCCTTGTTTCATAAGGTTTTGGAATGGAAACTTATTCTGCTGTGGTTTTGCTACATAAAATGTTTAGAAACAGACAATGTCAGAAGAAAATGTTTTGATTTTAGCAAGCAAAATACCTAAACTGACCACAAAAATTTTTCTTTTCCCCCCCTCTTTAATAAATGCGTTTTGTGGCTAACATTTCTTTTTAATAGTTGTTATTTCATTCTTTTGTTGAATGACGGGCAAAACTGAAATCTGGATTTTTTCAAAAGATTAAAGCCTGTTTCTTTTATCTCTGACCACTATGTAGAGGTCAGTGAAGCTGAGGAACTTGATTAGCTCTCCTTGGTTTTCTTTAGCTTTTTCTAAAATAGTTTTGGCTTTCATCTGTTAACTAACTTCTAACTTCCAGTGTTTCCTGGGAGTTTCATGTAGGTGCCATAGGATGAAGTACCAGAGTTCTCCACCCTTTATGAAGATACTCTGCTCTGCTAAGGATGCTCTGTCAACAACAATAGTGCTATTCTTTGCATAGTGCCCAAAATAGTGATTAGTATTCATAGGAGAATGCAGAACACACACTTCACTTACAATCCACTTACAATTCTGAACAGGTATAAGACCCTCTTGTGTATATTGTGATATCTGGTATATTTTAGCTTAGTATGTGTTCAAAATGCTTCATTGAATATAGTTCATACGCTGCAGATGAAGCACCTTAAACTGCTTTTCTAACACACATGTATCAGCACTGCACAGATGCATACCCTCTACCCAATATACTTCAACTATTTTGCCACATGGGCCCTTAGTTTCCTTTTCTGCAGCAAATGCCCTGCAGAAAACAGTGAAGACATTCTCTGGACAAGTGAGACTCTTTGAACAAAACCAGAAAGTTTCTCTTCTCCCTTCTTAAGGTTTACAAAAATTAATGCCATTTTAATACTCAGTTTTTGAAAAAGATCGCTTGTCTTATATCTGGTGCCAGAGACACCAGAACCACAAACCCATGCACAGCCTGCTGCCTGAGACTGGGAGGAGGAACTCCGGGTCAGTTGTCTTCCTTCTACCCAGTCACCTTTAGAAGATGGTCCTGCAAGAGGTTGGCTGCAATTCAGAGAGCCTTTGGGGCTCTGAGGACTTTCAGATTTCCATTCCCTGAGGGAAACTGGTTTGTCTGCTGTCCTCAAAAGCTTTCCCCAAGTATATTTCTCTTCACCACAAACACTGAAATTGTTCATCTTTTACTTCAGCAGAGAAAACACACCAGACATGATATGTTTGGAGCTGTCAGACAGGGCCAGGAAATTTGAGAATAAAACTAAATAAATAAGCTGAAAAGTCAACATCCTAACACACTTGAAAAACACTTGATGAACTCTAAAGGTATCAAGAGACTGGGAAGAACTCTCAGGAGACTTGGCAAGAGACTTGGCTGAGAGTTATATGAATGCAAACATGCCAGAACTGTGAAGAAAGAAGCAATGAAAGAGACTGAATTTATAAAAGAGGGGTGGGAGGGGGCACAGAGCAAATTAAGAATAAGACATGGAGCCATCTGGGGAGCTGGCAAATAGGACAGGAAAAGATTTCAAAAACAAGCCAAGAGGAACACCATTAGTAGTGATAATAAAAGCACTTTCAGAAACATCTGGAGGACTTTGAAGCAATTAGTGAACAGAGAAGAAACACAAGGGAAAATGCAACTAGGAAAAAAAAGTGATAATCCAGGTCAAATTTAATCATAACCAAGAAATGCTAAATAAATAAAAAAGTGCAAAACCTTAGTGTTAGACAAAGAAATATGCCTGTAATGGAGTAACATTCTACAAGCATGGGCTACCTTTTCAGTGGCATAAAAAAGTACAGCATAATATTAATATTGCAAATATTTGCAATATAGTTTTAAGTAATTTTATAGCTATATTTTAAATTAAAATAATTAGGACTGTATATATGGTTCTGATAAATATTGTAAGGATTTTATTACTTGTGTATTACACTTTTTGACACACTATTATGTTTCTTTTCAGATGCAAATGAGATCAGAATTCACGGTTCAAAATATTGGAAAATCTATACAGTCCCTGTTCAATTCAAGATAAAAGCAGCACTATCTAGCCATATCACAATACAACAAATTCAGTTTGGTCATTTTACTATTTACAAGATCCAGTTTTTCAACCACTATGTTATTTTACTGGGCCCAGTCCAATCTCCAAAGAAGTGGAAATTCAATCCATTAATTGAGGCTCCAGGGCTCACTTGGCATTCAGCACTGAAACACCCCTAGGTTATAGATAGACCATGGAGTTATGTCATGTTGTCAGTAGCTTATTTGTTGAAATTCCTAGCATAAATATTTCCACTTTTTTTTTCAAAATCATAAACCTACATTAGGTTTCATGTGTCTAATTTTTAATGATGCAGCACTGAACCCGTCAGACTAAAATCTGAGTTACAGAATGTAAGAAAAACACAAAAAACAAGTTCCCAGCTCACACCAATAGTTCAGATGTAGTTTATCCTCAACAATTTACTGTTTTACTAGGGGTGTTTTACTCTTTTGTTGTTCCAGGATCACTTCTTTGCAACTTACCAAAACATAACCATCCTCAATGTACAAGTTCATGAACAGCAAGCAAACAACAAGGATTCCTAAGAACGACACTGCTGATCGTTTCCGCAAGCATCTCATTTTATCAAAATATTTCAAGTTGTGTCTCGTGAAGAACTGCATACAGTAGTGTCACCTGTGAATAAAACCACAGTATTATAAGAATGGTCCACCTGATAAGCATGATAACAACTAAACTTACCTTCAGATGTATCAAATCCCTTCACACATACATAGACTGCACTTTCAGGCAGAATTAATTTCATTTAACCACTGTATTCTTCAGGTTTAACATACAATCTTAGCTATAAACTAAGCTTCCTTTTATTTTTTTGTTTTTGTGTCAGTAAAGAAAAAAACACATACCCACTGTCATACCCATATTAAAGTGGGCTTATGATGTCACTATGGCAGAAATGCATCAACAGTTTGCTGTGATGCATTTAGTTTGCTGCTGGAAATAGAAAAAGCAAAAAATCCTCATAGCGGTAGGCCTAAAGTTAAAAAGACACAAGAATGAGGACATAGAACAGTAAGACTGTGTTTTTGTGCTGTGTAGTCAGGCCTTGGCAAGCAGAAAAATACGTTAAGCAAGACAATAGAAAAGTATAATAATGAAGCTCTGTGCTTTGTTTATAGAAGAGCATAAAAAGTTCCTGAGTAATAAGAAATACGAAACAAGCCCCTATTGTTAGATATAAGGTATATGTATAGTTTTAATGATTGGTTTGTGCAGATGCTTGTAAGCTCTTAACAATTTGGTATAGGTTAGAAAACTTTTAAAAGGCTTTGTAACACAGAGAATTCTGGCTGCTGTTGGCAAGATGTGAGCTGATGCCACTTTGCATGTCTCACCCTGTACTGAGGCTGATGTCTCAACAAAGCCCAAGGAACGTCTCCTGTCAGACCCATCCCATTATTTGGAAAACCAGATCCAACAGTTTCCTCTCCTTAACTGCCAGATCCCGACTTGGTGGCCAGAGATGGTGCTGTGCATTGTTTACCCATGTACCTGCGTCTCCTTCAAACGACAGGCCAGGTCAACAGGCAAGGAGGAAATTATTGCATGACTCAGTGTTGTTACCAATAGAAGAATTCTGTATAACAGAGCTTCCAGGAAAAAATAATGAACTTTCCCTGAAGTAAAAAAGCACTAGCAAGACTGTATAACATCCCTTAGCCTTGGAACTGTGTACTAGGATAGCAAAACTCTCAGTGGAGGTATTATTTCCATCTTCAAAAGAAAGGTGGGTGTCCACCTTAAACCAGACACATCTAAGCAGAGTATTGTGAAATCCTTACCAACTTGATTAGATAAATCAAATAAGGGTGGCACAGAGATCATGAAGCGCCTCAGTATTTCTGTTCAAGATCAAGAAAGAGGATTGTCTAGTCATACCACAATGTTGCATATTCATTTCAGTCATTTTACTCTGTAAAACAAGATTAATGCTGTTGTCCACCAAATCATAAGCACTAGTCTGTGTAGGACTGTATGTGTTTGAACAAGATTTGGCCCTAAATTAAGATCTCACTGCCCAAACTCTGAGGGACTATTAGCAAAACAGCAGACTATAAACTTATTATTTATGTGTTATGTTCTTACTCATATTTTGACTATTTTCCACAGAAACTTAGGATTTTTCAATCAAATTTAATATATAGAAGTTCAATACAAATGAAGGCTCTAAAGTCAGCCTGTGTGAAGTAGTAAAAAACACTACACATGCAATGGTTAAACGCTACACTTAAATACCTTCATTTTTGAAAGTGTTGAACATTTACATTGATACAAAATAGGTCACATTAGGACTTCCATAAATGATTTGTCATGTCATATAGAAAATCTTCTGTCCTAATAACAAAAAACCTGCCAAGCACAAAACCCAATGAATATTTGTTTTCCCAAACTGAATAAACACATTTAACAGTATAAAATATGAGTCCATTAGACTCTAGAGAACAAGGAGGTAAATATATCAAATATTAGTAATGCAAGTAGTAATTGCAAGGAATCTGTAGATTCAAAATGAACTGCAGTAAATGGAGGCTGGTTGTACACAGAATGTTTTTATATTCACTATGTTGACAATAAAACAAACAGGCTGCATGAAGAAAAAGAAGGAATCAGTAACAATATATATTTCTGTCTGTCTTTATTTAGGGTGGGTTGAATTACAGAAACCTAATTATTCTGAAGCTTAAAACCCCAGTGTAGTTATTTTTTTAGGTAACATCAGGGATTTATTTTTTTCTTAAAAACTAAGGACATTGAAAATAAACCTCAGGAAGGAGGTGTTAGGGACATGAATCTCTGAACACTGGGCTTCCCAATACCCCTGCAACCCCTGTGACAGCACAGTGGTTGCTGTTTGTATGTGGATTCCAGCAGGCTGTTGTGGAAATGAAAGGTTGCCCCTGTTTTAGAAAAGACTGTGTTACACATACAATTTGGGTTTCACTTTTATTTCTTTTTTTTTCCCCCTTCTCCCCTGCCCCTTTCTTCTCTCTCTTCTTCTTCTCCTCA
Source organism: Cyanoderma ruficeps (assembly GCA_008694505.1). Lineage (NCBI taxonomy): Eukaryota > Metazoa > Chordata > Aves > Passeriformes > Timaliidae > Cyanoderma > Cyanoderma ruficeps. Next base: position 23,698,220 of record VZDJ01004378.1, read on the forward strand.
CAATACAATCACTGATTTTCAAACCACTACACTCTTTTAAAAACCAATCAGAGGATCACTGAATGGATTAAATGCTAACACTTCTCATATTAGAGGCATAAACTATCCTGACTATTGAAAATGCAGTTCGTCTGGGTTAGAGTGCTTGCAGTCACTGCCAGCATATTACATTTTCCTTGGATTAAAAAAAAAAATAAAACAAACTTGGATATAAATAAATGTGAAATTTTTTCAGTCGCAGGATGAATGTATGTAACATTTTTGCTGGCTGGACTGTGGTGTTACACAGGTCTCCCATCTTTGCCCTGAGCCATCTGTCTGAAGTCCCCAAGGGTCTGGAAGGGGCTTAGAACTATATTTCCTGGTCAAACTGTATTAGATCACCCCTATGTTGGATTAGGAATAAATATATAAGGTATTACATAGGTGAGGCTAGAGGAACATAGGACTGTCATGACTGAAACTGATAAACAGAGAAAGGAGAGCACAGCAGAGTCACCACTCAGAGAACACCTGCATTGTGCTGGTTTCACACGAAGCCATCACATCACTGATTTGTACGTGGAAACATCTGAAAGTAAAACATCGCGCCAGTGAGGGGGGTTGCTCATCAGATCTCTCGGCAGGTCCTTGCCAAGTAAAGGCCCGGAAAGGGAGGGGACGCCCCGGGGAGGACGCGCCCCGGTAGATCCCCGCGGAGGAGGCTCTGACACCGCTGCTGACACCAGGTGGCAGCGCAGGCTCGCCCGTGCCAGCTCGGCCTGCTCCTCACCGCTGTGCCCCAGCCGGGTCGTCACTGTCCGTCTGCTCCTCACCGCTGCCCCCTAGCCTGCTCCCCACCGCTGTCCCTCTGCTTCTCACCTCTGTCCCTCTGTTCCTCACTGCTGTCCCTCAGCCTGCTCCTCACCGCTGTCCCTCTGCTCCTCACCTCTGTTCCTCTGTTCCTCACTGCTGTCCCTCAGCCTGCTCCTCACCTCTGTCCCTCTGTTCCTCACTACTGTCCCTCAGCCTGCTCCTCACTGCTGTCCCTCTGTTCCTCACTGCTGTCCCTCAGCCTGCTCCTCACCGCTGTCCCCCAGCCAGAGTCTGTCTGCCGGTGCTGCTTGGCATCCTTACACTGTAAGCCTTTAGCTAAGAATGCACACAGGGTAATACATATGTACGTACAGAATTCCTTACACCTTCCTAGAGCTGCTTCCTTTTGTATCTCTGTATCCAGTCTGTGGATTGCATTGTGGAACACTGGACCAGTGAAATTTGCACAGAAAAAAAAGGTAAATCTTACCTTTTTTTTTTTTTTTTTTGCAAATAATGTCATTCATCTTTTGAAAAAGTCTCAGAATTTCCTGCAGTGAGACCTCTCGTGTTCTTTAAGATCATTTGAGTAGAATATTCACCCTTACTAAAAATCTTTGACTTTGATATTGAACAAAAGGCTTCATTCGATTCAATTCTGAAGGCACAGCTTTGCTTAAAGATTTTATGTCTTCATTATTCATGCACAATTAAGTAGCTATCAGAATGATATAAATTCAATTTGTTTCATAAAGCTGGCATTAAGCAGTTAAACATAATAATGAATAAACATACATAAATTATAAATCTTTTCCTTTCTAAATGAGATATATTGCTTTCTTCAGTCTCTAGAGAGGGAACTTGTAAGACTGCAGATTTCTATGTACATGTATGTGTATCATCAGACATATGTGTGCAGTTTTACATGGTAATGTGAACTTATTCCTTTGACTTTCTAAAACAATAAACAGTGAAGAGGTGGTGAGCCAAAAAATGCAATGACATACCTTTACAGTGTGTAGATGCTGTTCTTTATAGGATCTACAAAGGTGTGAGATCTGTGTAAAAGGTCAAGAATTGATTTTCACACAACTGTGAGAGGTTTTCTCTTGCAGAATTTGCAACACCCAGAAAAATGTTAACGTTTTTTTAAGAAGTAAATCCCAAATGACCATCCAGAAAGAGACTGTTTTTAATAAGTCAAGTCCTTGAAACCAAAAATTGAAATTAAAATATTTGAATTTATGTCTATTAAAATTTAAAAACAAATTTCAATTTGGATTTCAATATGGCTATTCCCAAGAGAAAAAAAAAATACATAAAGCAAGATTTTTCCCCACCTTATTTTCCTTTTTCAGAGGAAAAGACTTTTTGCCATCTGTAGAATAATTTCTCTAGGCCATATTCACGCACACTCGCTCTGGTAAACCATTCCATATTTGATCCATTCTAATTCATCATCACATTCTGCTAATACTCGGGATTTGTGTTTTGTCCTGCTTTTAGAGATGATTGTGTGCTTTCCTTACATATTTCCTCCATAAGCAGATACATAAAAAAGTCCCTGTGGTGTTACTTTACCCTTAAGGATGCCAACATAAGTTAAGGATTTAGCCTTACCTAAACAGTGCAATTAATCTGCTTGTATCTACAGCTGTACAGGGGGGGAGCAACAAGGTTGTTTTCATATTATATTCTGGTCTGCTTGAGTGCTGTACCCCAGCAGTTCAAAAAAAGTTGCTTATATACAGAGGCACTGATGGCTGTGATAAATGGCAACAGAATTATTTTAATGTTTTCAACTGAGGCATATAGCTTTACCTGTCACTGTACAGTCCATATTCCAGGAGGTGGAGCTGATCCACTGCCACATTTATTATATGAGATAACACAAAAAACCCATGATTGGATTATTAAAACCCTTGTGATTTTTATTGCAATTCCTGATTTGACTGAGACACTCAGAAGCAGGAACTTTATTCCTCAGTCTTGTGATATACCATTCTACCCTCTGTTACTGAACTGCTTTACTTGCAGTTCTTAATCCTTGTCCAATGTGTTTTTCAGTTTTTCTTTTTGGAAGGCTACACACAATACCTCAAGGATTGCATTCAGTTATCTTTATAAAGTCATAAAGGAAACACTTCCAAAAAAAAAAAAGGGAAAATATAACAGATTTTTTCACAGGGTTATTATTACATTTTGTATGTACCATGGTTTTCTTATACAAATTTTAAGTAAACAAATTCTAAATTGTGATGCAGAACTGAGCTACAGAGGGTAGTGTACTAGAGAATTGTAATGGATAGATTATTCCATGGGGCTTAGATAGACTCCCAGGCAGATTCACTGTCTGCCTTACTGAAAGCCTGAATGTACATATAAAATGTTTAAGGGTGACAGGCAGGATGTTCGCTGCCACTGGCAGCAGGGAAATAAAAACTAGTTTGAAGGAAAGGAAAGTTTAAATCAGAATGAAGCTAACAAATCCAGAGCAGCTCAGGTTTTAAACTAGCCATAAGCAGATTGTGTGGCTACACATTAAATAAGTGATTTAAAGCTTATTACATTGTCTGAAATCTGGGTTCTGGATACAGGGGGTTAAAAAATGGAGATATATTAGTATACAGATTACTCAAAATTGACACTGATAAAAGGATGGGCAGAAGTAGGTTTTAGAAAAGAATTTGAAAGGCATAATTATCGTTGATTCACAGAAAGTGAGATTATTTCAAACATTAATGTAGCATACAGATATATACTGACCCCAAAAGTTTTAGAAAGGGGATGAGAGTTTAGGAGGAAACAGATGATTCAGCTGAAGCAAGTTAGTGAACAATACAGAAAAGCAAAGAGCTTAAATTCAAAGCAGGTGTTGGTGGATGAAGTGTCTTTCCTGACTGACAGCTTCAGAGTGATATAAAATGGAGTCACAAAACTCTGGCTGTAACACTGAGCAAAATGTAATGCATTTCTTCTGGCAGGGAGAAGTTGAGTCTAATCAAGGGGAAGAGATGACTAAGAAGTGTGAAGTTGCATTGACTTGGTAAAGCACAATCTAATCCATCACTGGATGGATGGTTGTATACCACTGGATATATTTTATCAAGTAAGTTGTAGTGTAAAATGTGGGTTTTTGAAAAATGATATAGACAGTGAGTTAATGGCATGTGGAAAAAGCCTGGAAGATAGAAAAAAAAATAACAAAGAAACCTGAAATAACCCTGAATTTCTGCTCCACAGAGACAAAGCAGAAGGTAAAATGAAACAGCATGGGCATGAAGAGGGAGGAAACAGCTAACTGTGACATCCAGGCAGAGTGAAATTAGAAGCTTTTAGAGATACAGGAGTGAGGTATAAGTCTGGATCAGAAATACACGGAGAAACACTGTCCATTGAAAATAGCACTGGGCATCATTCAGACCAGAGAATTTTTAGAAAGATGAGGATAGACATTAAGTTATATATATACCCAGTAGATTTTAACCATTGACTCACAATTAATGAAAGGAACACATGGACACAAGTATTGATAAATTCAACAGAAGACAAAACTTTAATGAACAGCTGTCACACGGTACATTTATACTGTATGACAGTACTGGGATTATGAGAAGCTACAGGCTATCAGATAAACTAAATTCCCTGAGTCTATTAGGGACCAGCAAGAAGAAACCAAAGGGATATCCTGGTGTGAAGATGCCTCAGGTCTCAGTCCATTCACCCACAGCACAGATTAATTAGCTATTGAGCTAATATGTCAGCAATACTTCTTCCATGTGTTAATTTATATCTCAATGTCCTACAGCCTTCAAGGTTTAGAGCTAAGAGCTTGTCAAGTGCCTTGGACAGCCCTGTTTTAATAGAATTGCACTGAGACAGAGAAAAACGTATTTTTGGGATAAAAAAATGAACAGAAGCGTTAGACCAAAGATGACTAATCTTGATGGAAAGAGTTTCATCTGATTCTGATGAAATCAGTTGATGGTTTTCTCATCAGCACACTCTGTAGCCTCACATAATAGAGAGGTTAGTGGCTATTTCAGAGAACTGCAAAATCACAGAAAGGTTGAGGCTGAAAGGGACCTTTAGAAGTCATCTGTTCCACACTCTGTCTGTGTAGCTCCGTCTGGAACCAGGTGCCCTCGGATGTGTCCAGACAGCTTTTGAATACATGCAAGGAGTGAGATCCATGCATTCTCTGGGCAGCATGTGCAGTGCTCTTTCACCCCCACCACAGTAAATGATGTTCAGAGGGAACCTTCTGTGTTTCAGTTTGTGCCCAGTAACTCTGTCCTGTCACTGGGCACTGCTGGCTCTGTTTTCTTTGCATTGTCTATTCAGGTATTTACATACAGTGTAAGATGCCCTCTGAGCCTTGTCTTCCCCAGACTTAACCTTCCCAGCTGTCTCAATCTTTTCCTACAGCAGAGATGCTCCAGTCCCTTAAACATCCTTGGGGCCCTTCCTTGGACTCTATTTGGCATGTCCATGTCTGTCCTTTAGTGGGGAACCTGAAAATGGGTACAACACTCTAGGAGTGGCCTCACCACTGCCAAGTACAGCACAACCCTTGACCTGCTGGCAGTGCCTTGTCTAAGAAGCCCAGGATACCATTTTGCCTTTGTGTGAGTCAGCATGGGCAGGATGCAGGAACAAACATAAAAATATCAACAAAATGCACAGAGGATGTTTATTTTTGTTACTACACCTGCTGAGGATCCTCAAAACAGCACCCAGGCACACAAGCAGAGCTGCAGGCACTGTAGAGCTTGGTCCATCCTAGGGGGTCACTGAACCTGCTGGTTTTGCCTGTGTATCAAGGATTTGCACCGAGTTTACCACTGTGCTTGATCTTTCTTGCAGCAGAGAATAAATCGCCAGAATGTTTGATAGGGGGTGTCTAAGCCTATCACAGGCCTGTATTATCTAAACACAGATGTTCTGCTTGTCAAACACACAAGGCTAAACAGCAATTAATATGATATATGTGTTTTTTGACACCCCAGCTGTAAGTCACTTGAGTGTGTGTTTACAATACTCCTTGCCAATCTTCTATTATTTCCCCACAGTCTTTGCTGCAAGGGCACATTACTGGCTCTTCTTCAAATTCATGTCGACTGTGGCTGCCAGGTCCTTTTCTGCTAAGCTGCTTTCCAGCTGGGTGGTCCCCAGGATATATTAGTGTAAGGGGTTGTTATTGGTGCAGTATTTTGAATGTCTCCTTGTTGACACCCAAGGTTTCTGTCAGCCCAGTTCTCCAGTCTGTCAAGGTCCCTTTCTACTGTAGCACAACTCCGTGGCATATCAGCCACTCCTCCCGGTTTTGTGTCATCTACAATCATTTAGTTATTTGTAAACCTGATGAGCAGCAAAACCTCTCAACTAAAAAAAACAAAGAGCCTCCATGCAGTTGTATATATGTGTGACTAATTTCAACATACCATTTGATGTAACCTTAACATTAAAAGGGGTTCTAGGCACCGAGTTGTGACAATATTTCTCCATCCTCTTCTTGCTTCACAGTGTTTGTGGCTTGTCAGAAGGCAGCACTACCAGAGATGCACAACCCTGAGAGATTTTATCTGATTAGGAATGAGTGACATTTTTTGTGATAAGTATTCACTTCTGAGGAGATACTCTTGCTGTTGGATATACTGAACCTATGTCAAGTATTGAAAGATGTTTTTGCCTGATGTCCTTACATATTGTTTCACAGAGCTTACATAATGATATGAATTTCAGGGACATTGCCAACATCAAAAAGTAAATATTTTTTAAATTGGGTGACTTCCAAATATTTTTATTACATTTTTTTCTTAGTAATTTTTATTTTTAATTTTTTAATTAATGGTGTGGTTGGGTGCTTTAACATTTACTTAGACTAGGTTCAATTTAGGAAAAAATTTGATTTAGAAAGTTGGCTCATTTTAAGGGCAACTCTCAAACTCATGAGATTCTACAATGTAATTGGATATTTGCACAAAGCCATGTATCTGTGAAGGTCATGGTACCCCTGGGAAATAATGTAATATAGATTAGAAAATTAAATGCCAGAAAATTTGTTTTCACTGGCCATACTACTAATTTGTTTCTAAGATAAAAGTTTCATTAAGACTTTCCAATGAGAACCCAGGTACCAGCTTCCTGATCAATAAAATAACTTGCTTTATAGAGAAGGCTTAGTAAAATATGAATGGGTGTGTGTGTCCAACAATTAACTTATTATTTAAAAAAAACAAAACCACAACAAACTTCAGTAAATTTTAATGAATAACCATATATAAGATGAAACAGATTCTCTACAAAATGCTGTATTTTTTTGTCTTTTCTTTTAATGTTGTGTGTCTTCATCTGTTGTCACATCCAAAACATACTTTTTTTGATAATTTATTTTCAACAGAAGCAACCCAGTGTGTGGACAAAATACATCCAAAATTTGTCATCTTCTGCTTTGATTCAGGAGTCAGACTAACTAGCAGAAACCCAATTTATATCTCCAAAACTGTTCATGAGTTCAAAACCCAGTTGTCTTGATTGCATTAGTTTGGTTTTTAACAAGAAAGAACTAAAAATATTCTTGCTGTTGAGTGGACTATGCTATTTATGGAAGAGTCTGGCCTTGATCAATTACATTAATTGTTGACTGTGTAAGGAATGAAGATGGTTTTAGAGGTATCTAAAATCTGCAATGTTGTCTTGTATTCTAATGCAATTTGATCATGCAAGGTAAGCAGGATGTGAAGTGGGAGGGGTAAATAGCTCTGTGGCCAGTATCAGCACTGCTTTTGCCTTCTGAGCTAATATTAGAGACCTTGTGAATAATTCCTTCATAGAAGGGAGGCAGACCAGGTGCACTAGCAGCTTCCAATTGCGATGATGATGAATTCAACTTTAATCATCACATTTCCCACAGACTTCATAAAAGTGGCTCTAGGCAGAGTGAAAAGAGACCTTGGATGAAAAGCCTCATGCCAGGCTAACAGGCATTTCAGATCCATGAAGCTGAGTAGCATGGGATCTCTGCAAGCACACTGACTTATCTAAAGCTGCTTTCAGTGAGCACGGCCATGCTACCTTTTATCTCTGTGACCTGTCAAGTAAAACTAGTTCTGTTTGAGAAAGGAACATCTTTCCAAATCCTGTACCTCTGGAAATCTCTGCTATTCAGTGAGCAGCTGAAGCCTGATTTCATTGAACTGATGCACCATTATTCAAAGGGATAGTGGAGGAGGAGGAGGTGTTACTACCTCTGTCTCACAGCAGTTTCCCATTTTTCTAGATGTTTAATTCATTTTACTTCTAGCTTCAATTTATGTTTTAGTAGCATTATGTTTGGTGGTATCTGTTAGGTTGTGCCAGGGATAATTTTGAAACCCAAGCAAAAACTTTTCCCCTTGCCTTTATTGAAAACAAAACAAAGCAAAACTGAAAAAAAAAAAATCAACAAAATAGCTGGATGATATAGTCAAGATGTCAGGTGTGCCAAATAGGCTTTTTTATGCTTACCACATGTCAAACCTGATGATCAATAAAGGCTTAAATTACTTCTTCCACTATTCTAAATTTCAGTTATTATAAATAAACTCAAGCCATGGCAATAAAATAATATTAGGTATCAAGATTTCTAATACCAAAAACATTTTTGAATTCCTTATTTTTCCAAATAAATTGTTAAATAATCAAAGTAGATTAGTAGAAGAGGGTGAATAAATCTTTAATAAATATATTTGATGGATTTTCGTGGGTGTTTTAAGGTAAACTTCCAACCCACTTCTCCTCTGAAGAAGCTATTAAATATTGTTTCACCTTAGGGACTGAAGACTTTTTAATGTGTCTTAAATTGTATCAATGTATAAAAATATGGTTAATAAATAAACAAACCAGTTATTTCAATTAAATTCAATGCATAGACAGGAAGGAATTTCTCACTATATGGTCAAAAATAAGCTTAATAAATGTAAATGTGCACTTTCAACATCTGTTTTTTCTCATTTTTACAATGCCAGCAGCTACAGTGTAGTTTGGAAAGAAAAAAGAATTATAGAGTTTGGGGAATAGAAAGTACTGTAAAAGAGTTTCTCACTAAAAAAATTACATTTCTTTGCAAGTAAAGTTCAAACAAGAACAACTGATAAGTTAAACTTTTAGTTGGAGCTATGTACTAGGAGCAAAGTGTAGCATTTTTACTGAGAAGAAAAGCAAGCAGAATATCCACAATATCTTAAATAAAGTAAAAATAAAAAGGACAGAAATTAAATCTCCATGGCAAGTTAAAAAAAATATTCTTTTTATTCTATATTTTACATCACTTCCTAGCTTTGCCCCTTGTAGGTAAACTAGCTCTCTTATTTTTAAATAGCTCCTGAAACGCAGAAATAAGTTTAATGATGAGTCTTATGTGCTCCACTTTGCTCAAACTGGTTCCTTTAGAACACTAACCTTGTAATAGCCTTCTCAATCGCCTTTTGTAGAGGCTTCTCACCACCAGTGATATTACAGAGAGCTCAGGGAAAACAACAGTCTAACTCAGCATTGGCAAGAAACACTGTTGTAAATGCTCATAAAATCTCAGTACCCTATGTTTTTCTAATGAATTACAATGTAAATAGATTTAGTGAGCCTCAAGGACAAGAAACATGCCATCTTTTCAAATAAAGCTTTCAGGAGTGACTACAACAGAAGAACACATAATAACTTGTTGACAGGTGCACAAAGTTCCTGAGGTGATACTTTCAGGCTGCTGCTCGGCTACTGATTCCTGGGTGATATGTCTATTGGATGTGTGCCCCATTGTTTGAGAATTCATTGGAGTTGTGCTTCATTGTCTTCTTAAAATGACATTTGCTTGGCCAAACACAGACACCTGAGCCAGTCACACTTAGTCTCCATTTATAGCCAATGAAGAAACGTATTTCTAAACTGTGATTCATCTCACTAAAAGACTATTTTCTAAAATACATCGGGTGAATTGTGCCCCAAAATACCCATTTCTCCTCACTGGCTACAGAAGCAGCCTGAGATGTCATATTCAGTTATAGATACACAAAGGAAGGAATTCCTTTCACGTTCCCTTAGTAACTTTACTTCCTTTTTAAGGACAGCACATAATCAATAAGCCTCTGTCTCTATCTCCAAAACATGGAACTGCAGCACAGACCTACACCTATCCTCAGAAATGTTTTCATTCTACAAGTACACAAGGTCACATCCTCTATCATCCCCATCTATGGTACATGTCTTGTCTGAAGTAGAGTGCTACAAGTTTCCCTCCATTAAAAAGCTCAAGTGTGGTTGTCTATCCCAAGATAATTTCCTTTGTGTATTTCACAAACCAGTTCCCTGACTCTAGGCATCAGACTCTGCAGCTTCCTCCCCTGGCTTTACCCAGAACACGGTTTCACTGCTTCTAGAGTTTCCTTTCAATAGATTCATCACAGTACAGCCCACAGTAGACAGACTATTACCTGTATGCCACACAGTAGGTACCTAATAGCTTTACTGCAGGATATACAGTAGTTGAAAGAGGTACCCATTGAAGGACTTAACAGCCACAGTGGACTCATACCCTTGTGTTAATGGGGGAACTTCTTTTAGGTGTAATAAGTTTTCTGTATGGCAGGACAGTAAGTCAGAGAGCTGTTTCATTTCAATGCATTATGGGGTATTCAATCCATATACTGGGTCTGGCTGAGATGGAGTTCATTTTCCCACAGCAGCCCTCACAGTGCTGTTCTTTGCATTGGTGGCTAGAAAGGTGCTGATAACACACCTGTGTCTTTTGGCTACTGCTGAGCAGCACTGGCACAGCACCAAGGCTGTATCTCAACATTTGGTAGGCTGTGGGTGGTCAAAATCTTGGGAAGGGACACAACTAGGCCAGCTGACCCAAACCGATCAAAGGGATGTTCTGTACCATATGATGTCAGCTCAGATATAAAAGGTAAGGAAAGGAGGAGGAAGGGGAGCATTCATTATTTACAGTGCTTGCCTTCTGGAACAATTGCTATGCATGCTGAAGCCCTGCTTTCTGGCTGCAAGCTGTGCGAGAATATGCTTTTAACTGAAAACTCTAGAGACCATGAATAGACCTTCATCAACTGCAGGCACAATGTCCTTGGAAAAGAAACAATTCATAGTATTGCTGATGATCAATAATTTTCAACAGTAAATATTTAGAAACTAAGTTTTATAACAGGCTCTTCTATGTGTGGGTTAGGGAGTGGGGCTAAACATATCTGCAAATGCAGCCAAGCAAGCACAGAGTGACTTGCTGATTTGTATATTGGAAATGTGTGACTCAGACATATAACTGTAGTAAATTAGAGGAAAATGACTGAATTGTCTGCAAGTGGAAAATCAGAAAGATACTTGACTTATTTTAAGTTTACAGTTATTAACTTTTTATGAATCCTTAATGCAAATAAATAATAAGCACAGGAAGAATAATGAAGGGGAAAAGCCAAAAATTCTGGCTTTCTTGGTTGTTAATCTTTGATTGAAATAAATATGGTAGGAAGAGGGGCTTATGTACTAGAACATTTTTAGAACTCTTTCTTTGCAAAATTTGTGCATGTTTGTGCTTGGGATATTTTTAATGTTTTTCCGTGAGTTTTGGAAGTAGACACTTCAAGAAGAGCTGTGAAGTTACATGGAAAATGATGTGATTGGTTCCCACTCTTCTTGGTGATTTCCAGAGCACAAAACCAAAAGCCAGAATGCATCTATGTCTTTAGGTGCTATCAGCTCTCAGTATGACATAGTATCTAATAGCTGCTCAGGATGTATGCAGTATTTTTTAAAATTGGGCTTAGGAGGAGAAGTAGAAGAACTTCAATATTGTTGAAATTTTTGTTTGAATGATTAAGCTCTGATGGCCATTGAGATTCTAATATAAAACTAACTTTTTCTGTGTCACTTTCTAATACATTTGGACTGTAGATATCAGCCTAGGCTGTTAATTTTCTTTTGTCCTCTGACTGTACAAATCATATAACATCAACATGATACAGCTTTGTAACGTCAGTAGGTGAAATAACATTTTTCTGTGATTCCACTTTGTCAAAGCATTATTTTAACACGATACTTGAAAAGTTGGTTGGCTGCCTAAAAGAAGGGTATTCTAGCAAGTTTGTGTGCAGTAAAGAGCCTAGTTATTTTTCTTAGTCTATCTACGGAAACAAAGATGATTAGAAATAAATTGCTTATACGTTACCTGCATTTTTGTGAGGTTTATTTTGCATGAATATTTCATGTTCTGTAGCTCAGTAAATGCCCAGTGATTTTCTGTTGCTTGTTGTTTCTGTTAAACTACATGACTATGCAGTTTGTGTTTTTGTACTGGCTTAGAGTGCGCAATGACTTATAAAGAAGTGCAAAAATATAAATGTTTAAATATAAAATGTTTAAGGAAGGGTCCTTAAAGATCATCTAGTCTCAAGCCCCCATGGGGCTGTACCATGGGAAGGCACACCTTTCACTAGACCAGGCCACTCAGAGCATCATCCAATCTGGCCCTAAACATTTCCAAGGACAGGGCATCCACAGCTTCTCTGGCAACCTGTTCCAGTGCCTCACCATCTTCATAGTAGAGAATTTCTTCCTGATATCTAATCTAAATCTGCCCTATTTCAGTTTGAATCCATTTCCCCTAGTCCTGTCACTACATGCTCTCTCTTTAGATTATTTTTAGGCTTTTCTAATTTTATGTAAGTTAAAAATATGGAAACACACGTGCATGAGGTAATAATTAATTAATTCAGCAAAAATATTGATAAAACATCGACTAGAAGATCACTTAGGCTGACGATTTGGCAATTGCTCTCTTCCGTGTAGTCAAGCTGAAATACATTTTTCTACTTCCTTAAATGGATACAAGAGAGAAAAAAAATAAATTGCTCTTTGCTGGAGAAAACTATATTTTTCAAAGAGCTTGCACTTTAAAATTACTTTTAAAATTTCTTTATTAAACAGATAATTCTTTCTGAGATTTTTACCTGACCTCCCTATATTTTCAAATCTGTATATGTTGGCTAGTAAGTCTCCTATATGTACTGCACTTTCTTTATAAATGACTTCATATTTTTATAGACTACAGTGACAAAAATTGCTACCTAAGAAATGCTTAAGAATTTGAAACATTGTGGAAAATGAAGGGAAAATCTGCAGGTGATATGTGAGCTCATTTTTCAGTTTGATGAAGTTCTGTTGCATACAAAAGTGACAATTGTGTCTCCCTTTACAAAAAAGAATTCTACATTCCTAAAATGAATAACCATTCATTTTGAATGAAAAGTAGAACTTCTTTATTATTGTGTATGATTTCAACCAAGAAAAATGGCTCATGGGAGTTATTTTTCTATCACACTAGAACTGATATTTTAATACAGGATTATTAGAATTAAAATAAGATTTACCCTTCTCTGTAATCTTACGCCGTAGCTCAAAATTTTGATAGCTGTGAATCAGGGACTTGATCTTAGTATTTCAAAGGCAAGATCTATTCTGCAAAGTAAATGATAAGAAATAAAGGGAGAAAAAAAACATGAAATAGATTTAAGATGTAGAGAAGCAGAAAATGTGCTTTGATTAACTGAAAGGTTAATTACTGAAAGACTTCCTCCACATAGCACACTGTTAATTAGAAAGTCTGAGCAATGTGTGATTTGATTTAACACTATGCAAAAGGCCAACATGACATAGTAAACTGCTTGATTCTTCTTGTGCTTGTGAAACATATAACTTGGTGTTTCATTCTACTCTGGACTAAAAGAAAGCTGCCTTTCCTTTTTTCTTTATTTTTAATAGATGAAAGACAAGGTTAAAAAAATGAGACTTTGGTAAGGATGACACCAATTATATACCATGGATTCATGTTCTCACTCACCACTGTCACCTTTGCTCTGGTCTGTTAAGCACATTGGGCACAGGACAGAACTGTTCTGTACAACAGGGCTTCTGGTCACCTCAAGGGGAATATTATAGTGCTGTCTTCTAGAGAGCAGCAAATGTTGAAACTTACATTCCTTTTCTAGCATATTGAGAAAAGCATTCTCATAAGAATGGAAAGTATAATGCTAAAAGTGTTCCACAACAATGGGACGTCCAGTAGAGTGCCAGGCTGTCCTGCTTATGACTCACTAGAAACCCCTCACTCCTTTTGACTTTTGGAAATACTCTAAGCAAACCATCAGCAGCATGTGAGTACACATGGGAGGGTACTCACAATAAGCAAAATATATCTGAACCCCAGAAACCTCACTAAATTTGACGTCTCCTGGGTGTACCTCAGGGACAGGACTGTCAAATTCCTGATTTACAAGGAGCGATAAAAATGGACAGAATGCTCACAATATTGGATAGTGAATTGGAGGGAGTCTGGGACAGAGATCATGATATTTAAGTCCTCGTTATTGGTGAATGTGTAATTTAACAGGGAATTTTGATGGGAAAATTTTTCATAGGATAATCAAAAAGACAAATTGGAATTACCAATGTAGTACCAGGCCTAGACAAGGCATAAAACCAGTAATTAATTATTGTGTCATTGTCTCCCACACTTTGAACTATGAAGGCAGTACCTTGAAGCTGGCTGAGAGTACTGTGAGCAGAAACAGCAACCCTTTCAACCATTAGGAAAGAATTCATCCTCTGGTTTTAGTCACCTAAGCATTAGTCATATAATCCATGCTGCTCACAGAGGTACTCATTATAAAGTAATCAAATGTATGCTAAGATAGCTGTTTCAGAAAGGTGCTCTGAATAGATAAACTCTTTACATTTATTCCACTTTCTCAAAAGTAAAGTTAGGTAAGATGATGTCTGTCTTTAGATATTGCTGTAGATTTTGAGAAGTCTAGAAATGTAGTGCCATTTTCTCCAAATATTATTTGAAGCAGGTTGATAGAATCCTATCACAGTAGTAAGCAAAGGAAAATGAAAATAACAAATGCATGGCAAGCAGCATGAGCCAAGTAGGAGGAAAAATGCAAAATCTTCCTAGTGCTATACAATTAAATTTCCAAGGATGTAAAAATCCACATTGTCACAGACTAATAATTAGAGAGAGCTTATTGTCATTCAAGGACTTTTAGCATGACCTGTTCTTGTGTAATTACCTTTATTTTTCATTGCAGAGTCAGGATACCCATTTCCATTTATGCTGCTTTATGGATAATTCATTAAAATCTACCCAGCACAGGCTAATATTAATTTGAAAAAAATGGCTACCTCTTCAGCCTTAGAGTTATTTCTACTTAACTAACCCACGTTAATAGCAGTTAACTAAAGAAGAAATAAACCAAGAAATACAAGGCAGTTCAACAAGGAGGATAAAAGGAAATATCTCTCAACCAAAGAAAAGGTCCACTCAGTCCTCCACCTTTGGGACAGAAGTTTTGATACTATTTAGTTTAATGTAAGTAAGCCCCAAACGTATAGGTTAAAAAAAGTATTGGAAAGGAAGAGAGAAAGATCACTTCCCATTCCTCTTCAATCCCCAAATAACACAGTCTAGTCAAAAACTCGAGGCCTCTCAACAGCTTCCCCTGTAACACACATTGTACCCACCATGGCAACTACCTGGTTAAGTATCCTTTCCCTGTAGTGGCACAAATTTACAAAAGATGCTAGAACTTTCTTTCTTCATACTACTATCCTTTCTAGATCCATGTGATCTGCAGGATAGTGTCACAATTGGAGAAATAAAAGAAAGTAGCATAATGGCACTCAGGTCTGCTTTTGACAACAAAACTACTAAAAAATGTATGAAATTCTTAAATAAACTTGGAGCTTTGAATAAAAAAAATCAGACCCTTTTTCTGGTCTGAAAACCACATGTATTTTAATCTGAACAGACATAATACTTTTTACAGTGCATCTTTTTTTGATGGAGTTTAAAAAAGGGAAACAGTTTAGACTGAGAAAGATTTGCCAACAAGACAAACCTACAGTCACAGACATCTATTTCTGAAAGCTTTTATGATTAATATTTTATGGCTCTCACTGATCTGCCCAATCTTAAGGAAAAATGTGGTACAGCTAAAGAATTTATCTGTATCAAACAGGAGGTAAAATGCAAACTACAATAGAGATGTCACAGTAAAGTATTGAGTTTGCTCACTGTTAGCTGAAACACTGCATGGAGTGCTTTATTTAAGCAGCAGAAACAACATTAGCATACACTAGTATGATGGCATATCCATTAAGAGAAAAATATGATGAATGCTATTTTTAAGGATTGGGGTTTTTTTAACTCCGCCTAAGCACTTCATGTTATATAGTTATTCTATAAAGTAACAACCATTCACTGTGCTGCAGATTTCTGTAAGAAGTATTTCAAGTTCAGCTTTTCAACATTTTTGATTTATCAGCTTTAGAAAAAAAATAAAAATAAAATTATTCTTTTTCTACATTCACTGATGAACTCCATTAATGCATCAAGGACCATTGACTGTGGTAAAGACATTTGAGGAGACCATACAGTTCAAATAATCTTGTTAGTGAGTCTGTCTGCCTTAGTGAAAATATAAGAACAGAAGGACTATACTGTGTTCTGTAGCAACTTTATCAGTTATGCTGAGGTGTAGCAGGAAAAACACATTTGCCTTCCCTGGCAAAGAGGAAACAATGAATTTACATAGAAAAAAAAATTAGTTATAATTCAAGTAATCCATGCCAGTTACAAAAGGCTGACCATGAATCATCATTTGATGACAATAGTGATATGAGGTTAAAAGACTGGCTGAACAATCCCTAGGTTTAGTTCCTTGTTTGTCCTGCCTAGACTGTGCTGTGTGGCTCAGGTCACAAGGACACAGCTATGTAATTTGGAGACAGTCCAGAGCAAACACTGGTGCAACTCCTTATCAGACTAAAACAAGCTATGCAAATGAGGCTCTGGTTTCTGATACACTTCTCTGTACTGTGTCAACTACATAAGAGAAGCGACCAGCTTCATCAGCATCCCTTTTAATCATAGGATGTTGGTGTGATATTGAGCAGCTGCTGAAAATTGACAAGTCCAAAGACACTAATTCTCTGGGAAGGTTATCCTCATATACAGCCCATGTGATGGCATATGTGAATGTGAATGTTTTATGGAGTCACAGCATTTCCACTTCCAAAACAGGAATGCTGGTCGAGGGGGTGGTCAATGGAGTTCATACAGGTCAATTCCTACATGGAATGGGGCTATAACCAACACTAGAAAATGTCAGCTGTGTCTTTGTCTAGCCTAGGTTTGAAAATCTCCACAGCCTTCTTGAGTACCATATTCCAGTGCTGCCCTGCCCTTCCAGTAGATTTTTCTTGCCCACGTTTCTAATCTGAAGCATTCAGGTTGTCATCTCTGACACTGGTAGAGAACTAAAGCTACAACTGCATTACCTGGTATTAAATATGAAAATTAAATTTGAAAAAAGTAATAAAAGCACTTACAACATTTCATTTGTGTCACCAGATGCAGGAACTGAAAACTTCAGTGCAAAGTCATCTCACAAGAGCTCATAAGAAAGACATGAAAACTCTCCTAGTAGAATGCCTTACCATTTGGAGATCTGAGTCAGAAACTGAAAGACAAGAAATGAAAATACACTTTTCAAATCTCATCAAGTTTATTAGGAATTACTACAGTAATTAAAATCATTTTAGATCAATGGGAAAGCTATTATATTATCTATAAAACAATTAAAATGCAGATGATATTCAGTCATCTGTATTTTAGAATCTGATAGTTAATAGTCAATGTTACCAATGTTCAAATAAACACACATCCTAATATCACAACCTCAACAGTAGTTCAGAATTCATATCTGGGAGGAAATAAGAAGTGCAAAGGAGAAGATAGAAGGAAGGCAAATCACAGCTTGAAGTGTGCTATCTCTTAAGATGCCTTATTTGAATGAATATTGCCAGCTGAAAATCTGGCTGTGAATCTCCAATGAATCAGTAATGTTTTCAGCAAAAGTAAATCAGATTACTCTAATTCCAAAAGCATTATTGAACAACTATAAAAAGGAGAGAGTGCTACAGTAAGTGGCGTATTAGGAATATGAGGACATATTTCTTCTTATCCCAGCAGTTGTTCTACACATTGCAGAAGAAAATGCTTTTAAAAGGATACCTGGAGAGTGAAGAGTGGTGGGAAGGGAAGGGAAGGGAAGGG
>VZDJ01004378.1:23719015-23739193 GCA_008694505.1 Cyanoderma ruficeps
ATCTAATCTATCTATCTATCTATCTATCCAATCGTTCAGCAGCTAGGTTTATAGAACAAACTGCTCTTTCTTATTTACTAGGGCAGGAGAAATGATTGCTTCCTGAAGATTGACCAAGTTATTCCACTGTTAATCTTCAGTAAATGTCAGAAGTACCTTCCTGGGAAGTGGGGTGTCTGTAAAAATCAGAAACCACTACAAACCCAGTCTGAATCTCTAAACATTTCCAAAAGAAAAACCTTTCATAAACTTAATAATTTTTTTTTTCAAGATCAATACTTAGAGCCAAGTGAGCATCTGTGGTATTCTGCAGTGCCATGCACCTACACATGTATAAGCCACTCACATCATGAATTCTTGTGCTGGGAGCTGATCTATATGACCAGAAAAACCATGTAAAAACAGGTTGGTCCCACAAGTGATTTTTAATTCTCACTCACCTCATGAATGTATTGCTTTTCCCTAATTTCAAAATGTTTTAAAATAGAACTGTATAAAAAGTAAAAATAAACCAATACTACACAATTGCAATTTCCATTTATTAAACAACCAATGAGATATACCAATATTTTTTTTCATGCGTACTGTGAAAAGGGGAAAAACCCCAATATAAACATAATCCTCAGTAATGGAAGGCTACCATCTAATGGATAAATATGGCATCTAACTATTTTGATTTTTTTGTTTGTTAGTTTCCTAAACATCTGTACTTACTGAAAAGAATGGATGAGGGAAGGAAGAGGGAAAGAACATTTAAATAACATTTAACATAGAATGACAGAAATGCATTCAGGGTCTACTTAATTCCACTTATACTGGGATCAGTATGACAACTAATAATGCTCCACTAAGGCTAGGAGTAGAACAGAAGCAAAATCAAGAATTGATAAGTCTTGAATTCATGGTAAACAAAGTGCAAAAATAAGCCTTTGGGTGATAGCTTACTCGCATAAAAAATAAAAGCACATTTATATCAAGCATGGAAAAAGTATATGCTCTGCATATGAGTTTTAAAATACATGATGCCAGAGTAAACTAGCTGCATATTCTTTCCTTCAAAGTTGTATACTATAATATTATAGTGTCCATTCAGATATGATAGTAATTAATTTTAAAAACAACTCAATATGAAAGAACATATTACAGGAAAATTCAGGTACTTCTCAGTACCTATGATATTATATCTGAAGAGAAACTAATTTGGTATTACTGAATATTGGAAATGTTTTTTCACACTTTCACACCTTACAGTGTAACTATAAAGGTATTGTAATATTTTCCATTTGGTTATTAAAGAAAATCTCTCAGTCACATCAATTTGAGTAGTAAACATATTTACATTGACAAAATGTCACTGAAAATTCTTTTACTGAATGATAGCACTTAAAGTTCAGGTTCATTTCTCTATAAATTACTTTCATGTTTTATTTTTATAGTACTTATAAAGTAGAAGTGAAAATAATTTTGTCAGAATAAAGATACGTAAATGAAATTTAAAAGTACTATTGACAGGAGAATTTTCATGTGTGTTAGAATTTTAGAGCAATTGATATGGCTAAATTGTGGCATTATAAAAATAATTTAATTTGATGCTTTAGTTAGTGATATATTTGTGGCATAATTATGATACACAGTTTAAATAGGCCAAAACCTTTTCAGTACTAGTGCATAAAGACTTTTGAACTGAACTTCTAGAAACTGAAAATGTTCTTTCAATTTATTGACTTTAGTGGATTGAAAGAAATCTATAACCATGTGAGGACATACTAAGAATAAAGTACAACTCATATAAAAGAGTAATGAATTCCTTTTTAATATTTTATCAACCTTTAGAAAATGTGTTGAAAACTTACAGGTTGTAATTTTGGTTGAAAGAGAGCCAAAAAAAAAAGATTATAATAATTTTAAAGAAATCTTGTTTTTCAGAAACTCATAAACGAAAGTGTTTCTTATAATCTTCTGCCCTATTTGACTAAAATTCTTTCACATATAAACACTAGGTGCTCAAGAAAATGATAAATGTATCATTTTGACATTATCACTTCAGAAGGAAAGTGAAGCAGCTAGGTAAGAAATATTTTCTTTGTATTCTCTTACATTGCTTTCTGTTAAATTCTTGAGGTATGAATATATTCAAAACTAAGTAATTTTTTTTTGCCTGAACCAGCTGAACATTTAATGCATCCCTTGACAAAAAAGTACATTGTGCAAAATATAAATTTTTACTGGCTACTGATGTGCCACTTTTGAATGCTTGATTGGGCTTCTAATAAAAGTTTTTGGCATTTTTCTATTTGTAAGCAGTTCATTTTTCTTTTAAAGACTTCTCCCCACTGTGCTGTCCCCAGATAGTAGCCCAAAGATTTAGCTCAAAGGTAGCTATGATTGGATCTCTTGTACAGGACACCCTCTGAGACATTTGCACCAAAACCTTTCCTTAATAAATTTTTTCAAAGTCAATACTTAGAGCCAAGTGAACAGCTATAGTGCTCTGCAGTGCCAGGCATCTACACACGTTTTAGCAACTGACATCTGACATGCATCTTTCCACCATGCTCCCTTCCTCACAACCTGGACTATTCCCCACTTCAGAAAAACTTTGGAAAGCTGGTCTCTGCTTATTAGTTAGATCCCCATGGAACACCAGACACTTAGAACAGTACTGCCATTCTCTCTGAATTTTCCCTCTCAGGCATTTCATATTAGAGAGAAGATGGAGGGGCAGCTCTGTCCCCAGCAAGGAGATCTGCTAAAGGATATTGCTCTGCAAAATCCCACTTTACTGAGAGGACTGGCTCGTTGGGAGGCTTTGCCCCAGGCACGTCCTACACTGCCAGCTTGCTCTGAGACTGGTTCTGTGTTACACTGTGAGTTGTTGATTCCTGTTCTCATGCTGCAAAGCTGCTCTCCCAGCAGAGCAAAGGTGGAAGGGCTCTGAGGGCAAAGCACATACACTGTGCAGAATAGGAAAGAAAGAGAAATGTGTGGAAGATAAGGAGCTTGCACGCACCACACACATCGAGTGGCCTGTGGAAGTGGCACGTGTGTCCACAGAGAGCAGTCACTTAGATTTTTCAGTCTCCAGACGAACAGGTTGGGGTTCTCCTTTTACCTCCAGTCTGGGCTTCTCACTACAACAAAGACTTTGAGTTGGAAGAGCATGTCAATCAAAGGACAATGATGCTGGCAAAGGGTCTGTAGCACAAGTCTGATGAGGTGCTGATGGAGTTGAGGTTGTTTAGCTTGGAAGAAAGAGTGATTTCTCATGTTTGGGAACATGTCTGGTCCCAGCAGTCAGTAATTTGCTCCATTTATATCGAGAACAGGCAAGTAAGCCACAGTGCAACCCACTGCCCTATTGCCTTCCTTGTCCAGATATGGGAAGCCAGTAGACTGTGATATGCTTCTATTTCTGGCCTACAAGTATGAACTTCCCATATAGGTCTCAGAAGCACAGAGAGATGGTATCCCTGTGTGTCTGGATCCTGTGGCTAGGACTGGATACCACAATGCGGACCTGCGTTATGAAGGCTTTTCAGTAAAATATTCTTTTGGAGTACTTTCAAATTTAATTTCAGACAAGCCACGAAAATCCATTAATCTTGATATATATAAGTTACACATAATTTATATTGTAGTGATTAATATTAGGCCAGATATTAAAGTGCTAATTTATACCAATTTCTTAAGCAAATGACACAATAATATATTGTCATTGCAGATATTTCCCTTAATGAGAATCATGTAGAGTATTGCAGTTCCCAGTGAACAGCATAATGACCTAGCAGCTTTCTACTAATTCCTAATTCCTATGTATATTTATATATTTAGAAAGTCAAAATGTTAAATGCATACTGATTATAGATAGATTTCACTACCATTGTGAGCTAGCTTTACAACTGCATAATTAAATTCAATAAAATAATTAAAGAAATGTTATGATTGATGGAAGTTGTAAGTCAAAAGTTACCTCATTGTTAAGTAAATCACTGAAATATAAATATATATTTTGCATAAGTCCTATTATGTGCATCACAAAGTTTCATGTTAGGACTCTAGAGTGGATTATTATCCATTTTAGTTGAATATTTAAAGCCAAGTGATAAATAACTGATGGAAAACATGTCAATATAATCAAAATCTTGGTAATATTAATAATAAAAAATTGAAGGCTTCTTGATCAGTTTCTCTGAGGAAAAGGAGAAGATGTCATTGTTATATATAACCTGAAAATCTCTCATGTGTTTACACTAAAGAAACTATGACTCTTAAACCTGAGTATTTTTATTAGATAGGCATTCTTTTAAAAACAAACCAGCAAACTATGAGAACTGATACCCGTCTTGGGAAAACTGAGTTCAACAGTTATTGCCTACAGATAATCTGTGTCAGCCAGGTCAAGACACTTTACTCTGCTTCCCAGTTTCAGGGTAACCAAGGTTTAAAAGGAATCCTCTGGGCTGTTGACCTAATAATGTTTTACAACCGTACAGCAGGCATGATATCCAAAAGAATCCACAAACAGCTTCACATTCTCAGGGGCCAGAAAACACTTCTCCTTGCTTAGAAAACTTGGATTTACAGGGCAGAAGTTCACAGAATGGGAATATAAACTTCCTTAAGAGGAAGTGGGGGAGATCAAAGGCACAGGTCAACATGCTACATGGATGGATTTATTAAGAGAAGATTCTCAGATACTACCTTCTGCACCTCAAATTACAGATGAAACTAACACAAACAAACAAAGCTGACAGATATAACTGTAAGGAAAAAAATCCTTCTTCACCTCTTACCACCTTCAAAATGAGCTTTTTTGTCTTTGTTAAATCCTTTTGCTGGAAAGTTTTGTTGATCAGGGGTCAGAGCTCTGGAAGCAATCAGAAGCTCTAAGATTCACAGGGGAAATATTTGTGGAATTTGACAGGTCGTGGCAGTTAGAGGGTATGCAGGCTCTTATTGTAACCTTCAGGCCTTCAACACTATTTTGAAACATACATTGCCCTCAAAAGTAGTTAAGTGCCAACATTTTGTGAAATGAAACCTTTAAGATCTCTTCCAAGCATATAAAGCAGCACAAAATATTGAATTTTTGAGTTTATATAAATTTCTATCTACAGAAAAAGAAAGAATTACTATCCATTGGAGTTGCTGGGGGAATTAATAGGTCAAGCTAACATACAATAGGATGACTAGGTGGGTTTCTTTAAAGCAAACCCAAGAGTTTTTATTTTTAACTTTCACTTTGTTTAAAGAGAGTTTTAGTTTTTTGTTTATTTTTAAATTTAATTCTGGTGTAGTTAAATATGTACATATGCATGAAATGCTGCATATACATACACATCACATAGGCATTATATATATGCCTATACACATTAAAAATAGAAGACTGAATGCAAGTTAAAAACCCCTTGTTTTCAGTGCTTTCAAAGTTAATGTTTAATTAGAAATATTCTGTGTTGGATGTTTTGCAAATTTTTAGTGAAAAGATATCAGAATGCAGTCTATTATAACTACCATATCAGAAGAATTGAGTAAATGATCCATAATTCAAAGCCACAGCATGCAATTTTCCAAATTTCTTACAAAGAATGCTGAAACAGACTGTGAAAGATCATAGTCATTTTAGAGAACTAGCATTGCTATCAGACTCCTCTCTACACTTTATCTTTCTTATGAAATACTAATGTAATTCAAAAAAAGGCATCCAAATAAAAAGTTTTGTAAAATCTCAGTGAGAAATTACCAATACAGTTGAAGAACCTTGCATAATTCAGCTGCCACCATCTGCAATTAAGATATTGGGGCATTGCCCTTAATAATCTAGTTTGCAAAAAATATCAGCGTGGCTCACAGAAACATTTACTGTATTTTATGACAAAATAATACAAAACTGAATTCTGATAAAATGTATACAGGGACTGTGTTGTAATCTGTTTGTGCTGGTATTGTTTCCCTGGGATATTCTAGCTAGCTTACTGAATCAAGGCATAGAACTGCAAAGAGCGTTTTCTTATTGTGAAAGATTTTTCTTTTTTTCCCTCTAGATAATGCCTTTTCTGCGTTTTCCTTATACACAGTCTGTGTTGCCTATCTAATTTCTACATGACAAGCAGTTTTGGAGTCAAGTATTGATCTAGTCTTTCCTGGTGAAGCTATTTTTTTCCCCTTCACTTCCATCACTGAAGTCTGATAGCCTCTTCCCTGCATGAAAGTTGTTTAGAAAGAAAGAAATCAAAAATGCCTGTCTCTGTCAGCATCTTATGGGCTGGGAGGAATTCAGCTCCATAAAGCTCTCTTGGGGAAGAAGGGTTTGTTTCTACCTCCTCTTCGCACAGAGGCCTCGTGACAACAAACATTTCTTCTCAGTGAACCCGCACTGGGTCCCCATAGTCTGGCAAGACTCTAGCTCCACATGGGAATATTCGGCGATTTTGGCAGGAAGTCTTGAAGGAATTTGGGTGAGAAAGGGGAAAAAAATATTTTTAATATTATATAAACTTCACTTAATCTGAGCAAGCTGTCACAAGAGACAATGAAATTGCTTCTTACATAAGGAAAGTCACCTGTTAAATCGTAACATTTTTCCAAATGCACAAAGGAAATTTTGTGATAGTAATCTGTAACATAAAACATTAGATGTGCTAAATATCAGTGTGAGGTTTTTTAAATATGACAGTATTCAATTAAGAAAACAAGCTTTAGCTAGCCTTGAATCACAAGTTTAATATATTCAGTTTAGCAGTGGACAATAAATGTATATGCATGTATGTATGTATACATGTATGTATAGCTGTTCACTTCTGGAAACATGACACTTTTGACCACATAAACCTATATAAAAAATATATATTGTAGCACTTTCTTCCATCTTTTTCAGTATTATTCATTCTATATAGTAATAGCTGTAAAAGAATTAGTGAGATTTTTTTCCTAGAAAATTAAAAAAGTGACACAAATACATTTCACTAAAACACCTGTTGTAAATGAAAAGAATACATGAAATTAGAATTGGAATGCAACCTTGACATCTGCAACAAATCTGATATGATCAATGACCTCAATTCAACTCTTGCTACTCAGGGAAAGAAATGAAATATCACATACAATGAAATAGTTACTTACACTTGGAGCTAAGAAGTACTGGACAAATGATGATAAGAAAAAAAGCTCTTAAATTTTAAGCCATCAGAATTCAGATGCCAGAAGCAAGTTAAAGAACACTGAAGGAAATAATTGACATATAAAAGAAACAGGAAAGCTATTACACTCTAGAAAGAAAAGAGGAAAAACAAATAAAAGGAGTTTGGTTTTGATTTGATTCTCAGCCTCTAAAGGATAGCTAATAGATACATAGGCAAGCTAAATCATCCCATTTTTAATATTATAAACAAAATGGCATTAAAAGGTCAGTACTAGTGCTGAAAGCCAAGCAGTCAAATATCAGGAAATACCTCAACTGTCTCTTCACTCTCTTCACAACTGTGTGTTCACTCTCAGCCAGGCCCCTGGGATAGAACTCACATAATTGCGATAAAGGCGCAAGTTATTTTGTTTCCATTTATCCTGAGGAAACAGCAAGTTGCTCTTTAATTCCATAATTGTTGAACAAGACACCAGCATGTTCTGCTGCAGATAGGAAGACTATAAGTATTTCCCATGAGGAAAAATGAACATGTTCTCCTAAAGTATATTGCACATTAGTTTCAGTCGTGAAACAGGAGCATACTGTAGGATTAGTGGTATGATTGCTCCATCTGCTCAGTCTTTACTTCTGTTTTGATAGCGCCACATTTGAGTACGTCTTACCAAGGTCTGGGGTAGGACCAACATTTCATTTAATTTTGTGAAAACATTTATTAGTTAGCAATGCTGTTTAACCATATTACTTGAACTAGAGCTAGCAACAAGTAAACCCCAAAGGGTCTCTAGGACTTTAGCCCAGACCACTCACTTCCTGAAACATTAAATGTAGTATGGCTTAGTTTTAACTCTACACATATTCAAAACAAACTATATGAATACAATCAACAACCTTCATTTAATTCCTGATGCTGAGCACGTACAATTGCTGACAGCTGATGAAAATGATTGGGTTCTCTTCATATTTTCACTTAGCTTTCATACATCTTAACATTAGATGAATGCTGAAATGAAAAAAAGAAATAGACATTTTTTCAAGTGGTGTAGTAAGTGGTTTAGAGATATCTCAGTCTTGAAAATTGCGTTCAACTTATTTTTATCATTCTAAAGGTTCTTGGAACATGCTATAAATTCAACTGAAATAATAACCACATTTTTCATCTCTATGGGCCCATGTAATGGACCATTAAAATCCCATCACATCGGAAGAGACATGAGGGTGCGTGATTCAGTGTTACTTCAAGAAATACTGAGTATCCAGAGTGAGGAAAGTAAAATATTTGGTTTTACATCTATGATCACATCTCAACCTCCACAAACCTACCAGTGCTAGCATTACTGTCACTAGCTGGTAGTAATGCCATATTAGAGCTAATGAACAGCACCATGGTTTCTCATGGAAACAGGACAGAAAAAGTATTTGTCACACTCTTTGGCTTAGTATGAAATTAATGCTGTACTTTCCCCAAGTGCTACTGTAAACAGTAATTCTTCTAAAAGTTACACTATCGTTTTGTCTTTGATAGCCACTCAAGAAAACAGCATGACTACTAATCAATGGTTAATAATGGTCTCCGATTACTTATGTGTCACAGCTTTAGAGCATTAAGCCTCCAACTACACTGCCAGAGGATGATACAGCCAGGCTCAAGCATGTCGAGTCTCATCACCATGCTTTTTTTCTAGTAACCTTTTGATTTGGCCTAAATATAGTGTGAACTCACGGTTTTGATGCTGGTAAGAAAGGTCTTGATTTGGGAAATTTGCCTTAATTTAATGTGTAACCAGTTAACATTGGCTTTTAATTACTGACTCATTTATTGAGAAACAGAGACACATATTGTCTAAACTCCCCTTCTTGCCCCACATTGTGCTCAGTCCCTTCAACCTCCTCTGACCCTGCCATTTGTGCCCAATACAAGACTTCAAAACTAAAGATCTCTGCTATGTATTGGGCTACACAGGTGGTTTTACTTAGGCCTGTTCCAGGCAGTTTGCCTTCAAGAAGACCGGAGCTGGCATTAAGGTCCGGACAGTTTTTTCTCACTCTGAAGTGGTCTGGAGCTCAGAATACAAGGCAGTATGGACCAACATTGAACTGATAAAAGACAGGTATTCTTGTGTAGTCATTTTGTCTCAGCAAGAAAAATTAAAGTCCCATTGACTGAAAAAAAAAAAAACAGCCTAAATTTTCTTTACTTTTTTTCCCCTGGATTTCCCAGAAACACTATCTTGTGAGCCAATCATATACATTTTAGACAACCCGTCACTTTCTAGAAATCACTCAGGAAAAGACAATAATTATAAATCATTATAAAAGGTGCAAGTTTTGTCTGGAAAACATCTTATGTTTGATTCTCACTCCACTAATGACAATTTTCCAAAATGCAAAATAGTAAATGACATTTAAAAGTTCAAAACTGCGGGTGCATATTAAGGCCTTGTGCTTGAGTGATGTAGAGTCATTTTCAGGTTGTAGGAGATAAAATAATGGCATATTATCCAATATTTATGTTTTTGTTTGTTTTGTGCTAAGCTGCTTGATAGAGAAAATAACTTGGTTGTTGAAGTTTTTTTCAGCTGGTGTGAAAGAGATGCTGATGTAATCTTCCACAAGTGCAACTTTAGTGCAAATTAAGACAGTTGAATTAAAATGTAAATGTAAAATCTAAGAATGTTGCTATTTGTAGTTTTTAATTTAATACTAAATACTTCTTTCCTTTTTTTTTTTCATTTAGTACTTAATGCTATACAGGAATTTTTCTCTCTGTAGTGACTGCCGTTATGTAAACTAGAGAGTTAAATTTTATTTTCTATTCATCCCAGTCACATATATTAGATCCAAGAAATTATTGTAGTAGCATTTTCCATCATGATTGTCGGACAATTGGAAGATCTTTTTCTGAAATGACTCTAAAAGCCTCTCCACCAGTTAGTGGATAAATTCTATGAGACATTTGATTACAGCAGCACCCATGCAAATGTGGAGCAAATGCAAGTGGACTAATGACTTTAATGATAAGAAAATGACCTTGACTGTAGCAAAAGATTCAGGTACTACCAAGATCCCAAATCTTAAACCCCAGATCTTTAACTTCCTTAATAAAGGGAAATGTAACTTCACATTCCCAATCCAATCTTCTTCTTGATTCAACTCTACTTCTAGAGATATAAGATGATAAAAATACAAATCTTGAGAGCGAATACCTGGAACCAATATTTAAATGTTCTTTTTGAAAAATATAGTAGAATAAACAGATCAGTATATTCTTAAAATATTAGATTTTTTTTTAAGAGAATAAGCAGGCAACATGAAGGACAGAAACAAACAGAATGAAGAATGAAACTGGCACAAGAATTTAATGCCTACAGTAAGCATAGTTGGGTTGTAAATTGCAAGAAGGCAAGGTTTATAACAATTTTCTCATATGAAGCTGTTTAAGATTGAAATGAACCAGTTTAGATCAGCAGTTGTAAGGCTTGTCAAGTGCAATATACTGAATTCACTGACATGGGAAATTCTTTGTAATTTAACATTTCAGTTCAGTGAGTGAGGGCAATTATGAAGAGATAATATCAGCTAAATTGTTTTTTTCTTCTGATTTAAAAATGCAGGAATATAAGAACCTGAAGACTGAAAGTATTTTTTATAAAAGTATTTAGTAAGAAAAAGGTTGAAAAAGAATATAATAAACTTTGAAAAGCTGACCTTAGTAAACCAAATATTTAATTTCTCCAAGGAAAAAAATATGTAGTAGAAAGCGAATACAGTAATCTGACACTCACTCAAAAACTTTATGACTACAGAAGCTAATGAATTCAGCCCACAGACAAGAGTAAACCGTAAGATGAGGTATATTTGACTGTTTCAGTAGTAATTTGACGGCCCTGAAATCAAATAGGTCATTCACAAAATAGAAGCAATCATATATTACTGAAGATGAACATAAAGATATAGGGCAAGTAGTCATGTAAGGATGAAGTCAGAAAGGTTAAGGAGAGGAGAGAGTTACAGATCTCTGAGAACATTAAAGCCATAGAGGTTAGAGATGATAATAGAGTACATGCTGTGAAGAAGAGAAAAATATAGTCTGGTTCTATTGCCTGTCAGGGAGGAAGAGCATTCAAGAAGACTACTGTGAAGAGCAAAAAAATTACAGGAACATTTTCCCCCTTGTTTTCTACAGAAAATGTTATGACCAGATACTCAGCACAAACAAACAAACCAAACAAACCAACCAAACAGACAAACAAAAAAGAAAATAAACATAATTTAAACGATTGAAAGGATAGAAATTAAAAAAATAAATTAAAAAACCCCCAACATATTAAACCCAATTCTAATCAATTATTTAAAGATAAGGGTCTTATTTTACTCATAAATCCTGGAGAAAAAAAAGACCCAAATTATCTTTGAATTTTTATTCTAAGGCTTTATGGAGATTAGAAGGATCCTTGAAACAAAGAAAACACTGAGCTAAGGTAAAGAAAAGACATAGTATCTCTCATTAATAAAGGGAGGAAAAGTAATACCTGGAGAATTATAGCTAGAACAGTCTAGTTCTGATTTTTGAGAATATGCTAGGAAATGTGTTTAGACAGTATTTATATACTTACTTATATGATTATAAAACTGTAAATATACAATATGTATTTCTTTATAATTGTCAATTTTGGGACAATCGAATTCCCAAATTTGTGAGGATAGTTACCTTCATAGGTAGAAAAGGAATAGGAAATGTGGCATTCCATTGACTTTACATAATCTTGTAATATTGTCTAAAAGATTTTTGTAAGCAGTGGAGAAATAATAGCTTATTAATAATCCCCTTAAAAAATATTTTCTTGAAGAGCACCTGTCAGTGTTTTGAGCTTAACTATAAATATGGCATTACTGGAGTCTTGTCTTGCTAACTGGATTCCCTGGTAGAATTATTTTGTGTGCTTTAATTTCTGATAATTGAGAAAAGCTAGTAGATTTTTTTGTGGCAGCAATTTAAGCACATATTCTATTTGTAAAAAAAAAATCTTTTTTCCCATCTGAAAAATCCATTCAAAATGAATCCATTCAGAAGGAATCCATATTTCAATTTTTCCTATGATTTGTATCGAGAAAAAAAAGCAATAATTTTGTTGCATTAAAAAATTCTTGACAGTTGAATAATATATTATGTAGGACTCACCATACACTTGGTTTGAAGATCAAATAATAATTTGGTCTTAGTTAGCTCTTACTACTAACATTCACAAAGATCTGTATTCTCATTTATATAATTTCTAATTCCTCTAGAATGAGAATTTCTTTTGAATGGTTGTGGGAATTAAGTTGATAAGTGTACTGATCTGAAGAGGCCATAGTTTTTGTCTTCCCTTGTTGCTCAGTCTTCAGCCTCTTCAGATTTGCCAGTAAAATTGCCCATTACTGTGACTGACAAGAATTGAATATTTGACTGCAAGGGGCCATTTATAAACTGCTGATATTCTAATACTACTGAACATTGACAGGCAGCCTTGGAAAAATGACATCAGACATAATTGTCAAAGTCCTGAGTAATACAATGACAACTAATTCCATAGTCGTGTGTATTACAACATTAAATAATATTTTGTATAGAACTAAAGGCAAATGCTTCCTGAATACTGGCATATCTAATACTGCTTTTATGTGCTGTGATTTAATTTCATAAGAAATCAATGGTTGTGTTATACAGCAAAACACAGTCACTATGGAATGACCTCCTGCTACCCTAGAAAATTATGTGAGGTAATATGGGATAACCTCCAGATCCTAGCCATGCCCCCTCCTGGCTACCAAAAAAAAATTAATGACAAGTTCTGGCCAGAACCAGGACACACAGTAATAGAAATGAGGCAATAAAATCGCTTCAGAAGGATTCCACATGCGAGCACTTGACTCCTTTGTGACAGCTGACATTCCTAGCTGTCCACAGATGAGCCTCCTTGCTATTAGCTAGATTTTAGTGGTTTGTTTGTTTCCTTTGTTCTTTTACTTATTAGTTCTTCTAGTCTACATATGTTGCACTGTTTGTCACACAGCTTTCCAGATAGATTAGGAAAGATAGAAAATTATTCCATACATTTTACATTATAATCTGACAATATAAAATTACAGAAAGATTTGAGGGGCAAAACCATTAATTGCTACAGCTCTGTTACATTTCTTGTTTTGTCAATATGCTCGAAGTTCTAAGTCCTCCCAAAGAAATACCTCTAGTCTGTCAAGTTTTTGGATCTCACGTACTGCTGACTAGTTTAGTCTCCAGCATGCTTGGGTTTGGTTTGCTCCAGAGCTACATGCAGATGGAATTGCACTTCCATGGAGCATGTAGGTCAAACCAGGCCTGCCTAGTGAGTTTAGACACTTACATGATTAGGTTGTCAATAAACTAAAAGAGATCAGTGCTTTGCATTTAGGCAACTGTTATCTGCCTGCATTCTGTTTTAGCAGTTTAAATCCTTTCCTTGTTTTTGAATATTAATCCTTATCTGTGCAATCCTTATCTCTCTACCTGGGTTATTTTCCTCTGAATTAATGGAAAAACTAAAGTGTTGTGCTGCAAATGTACCCTGCTGCAGATTGTGAGACCACTGGGAGGTTTCTTAATCTTTTGCTATGGAAGAATTATCAGAGAAAATTCTGAATTATTCTATGCATGGGAAAAAGTCTTGTGAGTTCATCTAATTAATTGTAACATGGTTAAGAAGATGAGAATGTGTTACAGAAAGCTTAAACGTTTTCAACCTTTCTTTTGAAAGATTAGCAATCACATCTCAATGTGAGAAAAACAATTCAGGGGAAGACAAACCCTGAAGAGCTCTTGAATACCTAAAAAGACAGGAAATCAATAAGGCCCGTAATTATCGGCACATAGACTTAATGATGTGTAAAACTTTGGTGTTACAACAAATTAAAACTCCATTAATGTCCATGAATAATGAAGAACAGAAAAGGATTAAGAAAAAAATACTATCTTTTATTTTCTCATACAATTAATTCAGATTTATTTGAATGTAAGAAATAGCTGAAGGAGACTTTAAACAGCAATTTAATGTGAATTTAGGACTTATTATGAAGCAAACCTAAGCACTTTTTAATACTTCCCAAATGAATACAGAACTTTAAACTAGCAACAGGCTTTGCTGAAAAAATCTTGCAATTTAATACAAAATGTATTACAAGCAGGTTAATTTCATGAAAGCAAATTCTAAATTAGCTAAACATATATTTTTTCTTTTTTTCTTTCTTGACAGCATAGAAGGTCTGAAGCTACTGCCATTGAGCTTGATTCTGAGATATAGAAGAATCTGACTGACAGCGATGGGAAGTGGCAAGCTGGTAGTTTACACATGGCTCACAGAGAATTCTCAAAAGCATTTGTTGTCCATGGAGAATGAATCAGACAGCTTTGACAAATATTTGCAGTAGAATGAATGTCCTTGTCTTACTCTATGATTACTGCTGGGTAAGTCTTCCATTTATTAAAGGTCTTTCCTGTTTTCATACAAACCCAGCTTCAGAGAGAGATAATATTGTTTCCTGTGACACTGTAACACATATGTTTCTCTTCTATTCCACTAAAATTTTACTAATTAATTTAGTTTGATGGATGTTTACACATTGTAGAATGAAAGCTAATAATTTTGAATAGAATATTAGTCACAAATTCTTCTATCCATGCATCTTCTCTATACATACAATCAGTCTGCATGCACAATGATACATAAATATTGTAGAATTTAATTACATAAAGCACACCTGGTACATCAGAATAGTTATAGACTTTAGATTATCTAAATACTATCTAAGAAACAGAATGGCACAATCAAAAGATATACACATTTACCTATCAATTTAAGTAAATTGCAATACTAGGGAAGTATTAGAATTTGTGCCTAGGTAGAAAATATAAGCCCTTAGAATAAAGTATATTAAAACCCTCAGTATTTAAGTAATAGCTTGTAGAGGGTCTGCATAGCCTTCATATAGCAATGTAACCTCTAAATAATTAATCTATGTCCTCAATTTTGATTCAGGACACTTTTCTCAATCATCATCCCCCATGGCTGAGAAATGCCCTCCTGGTGATGGTGCCTGTCCATGTCTTTCTCAGTAACTGCTTGCTAACTCCTTGGAAGAGAAACCTTATTTGCCCATTGGAAGCTTGATTTTTCTGTCAGGCTTTAAAACAAAACAAAATAAAGCTTCACTTGGGCAGCTATTTCCCTTTACACATGGGAAAAAGGCAGAGAGTGAGGTAAAAATGATGATGAGCTGAATCTGATCTAAAGCCAGGCTGGGACATGTTTGATGGTCTTCCAAGCATATTGAGAAGATGGCAACTAAACATTTAATTATAAATTAAGTCTAATTTATAAAGTAATTATAAAGATCAATAGTCTTAGAATATCTTGTTATTATATGCCATATTTTTGAAATTTTAAATACCTAAAATAATTTGAATGCAAAACCAGGAATCACAACCAACAATAAAATATTTGAGGATATATAGAGAAAAACCATTCTGTTTGCACCACCTCTTAATCAGTATCTCTTGTGGGTTTTAAAACTACTTGATTCTGACAGAAACCTGAGGGACATGAGAGATGGGAGAGAAGCCATGCCTCAGGAATTAATCATTGCTGATCACAACAAAAATCTATTCCTGTGGCAAACCTACCTTTTTATTTTCCAAAAACATAGGCTTTATGGATGAAAATTGCCTAACCAAAGGCATGTAAACTCCAAAGTAACATTGTGCAATTCCTATCAAGTCAGATTTAAAATAAGAATAGAGTCTTTTTCTGAGCTTGTTTAATTGGAAAATTTACATTAAACATCAGTCTGCTACTTTCCTGAAGCTTTTTCCTCCAGACAGAGCATTGGACGTCTCTATATATTCTATGCTATGGTAGACTTCACAATATAATTTATATTGATGTAATTGCATAGAAATACCAAAAGAAAAAATTTGGCTTTTGTTGTAGTAGTTGTTATATTTTGTTATTCCTAATATGCAATCTATGGCAAACCACAGCTCAAGAAAAATATTAAATCTGAAATGGCACACTTGGACAGCAACTGCCTATTATCTAGAAACAATAAAAAAAAATGGACTGTGGAAACCATAAAAATCCCCTCAGGGAAACTTCCAGGCTTTGCCCTGGGAAGCTTTACCATAGAATTCCCTTCTTAGACTGAAAGAGAAGGCTTCCTTCATGGTGCCTTGCAGAACTTCTGCCAGTCCACCTTGGACTGCTTCCCCATTGGCTGGTTGACCCTGCCCACTCCAACTGTTCATCCCTCATCCCCCCAATAGGTTTGCTGCCCCTGGCCCTGCCTTGTACCACCCCTGTGCCCTCAGACCTCTGGTTCCTGACCCCTACCTAACCATCAGCACCACATGGTCTGTGTCTTCCGTCCCTGATCCCTTTGGTGTGCTGAAATAAGCCCTGCTGGAACATGCCATACAGGGGGCCCTTCCTGTCCTTCCTCCGCTGAGGAATTTGCGTGTGTGCATGGACTTCAAAAGGCTGCTCCTGTGGCCTGCTCTGAGCGGCTTCTGAAGGAGAGGCTTCGAGAAGGTAGCAGCATTTCACCATCCTGCCACAAAAGATTTTATATTTGGCTATTTTAAAAACTTATTAAATGAAACAATTTATTCCCAAAATTTTGCTGGAGAAAGGGGACGCTCGTCATATGTTAGATAATCTGTCATTATGTATTAAATACAGAAACCACAGGTAATTTTATGGAATGTAATTTGTAATAAAAAAGAATAAGGATTCAGAACAATGAATAATGTTGTTATTTAGATAGACATATAAATTTTGACTAGACCCGTGTCTTATTAACAACAAAGGGATTGGATGAATCTAAACAGATTATCTGGCCTAAACATAAGAAGGTAGCTGTCACAAGGTGTCTGACTGTGAACACATCCTGACCAGTCTTTGCTCTCTGACAGTTGTCAGACAGGCAAAGTTCTGACAAGTCCATAAAGAGTTATTTTTTGCAAGAAACATAAAAACATTTCATAATTCATAGCTCATTTTTTCATATATCATATTATTTACCTAATATTACTGGCTTTATTTTTTTTGCAATAAGCATAAAAACTAAATATTCCTATTAGTTTTCAAAAAAAAGGTGTTTTTTCTATTTCTCACATCCTCACAGATACTATAATTACAAAACATGCCAGGGAATATGTTCCAGTTATTTATCTGCCAGTAATAAAATACAATTCTATTAAAGAACACAAAAGTATAGAGCAAGTCAGTGTGGAAACCAAGAGAGTTTTGGAAGAACAAAATAAAAGGTGCACAGATCTTGGTGAGAAGTTTTGTATGTTTTTTTTTTTTCTCCTTTATTTTTTCTTCATTGTAGTTGAGACATTTGCTTCCATCTGGGCTCATGAAGAAACACATTCATTTCCTAGCACATGCAGATGCCTTTTTAATTGATTTAAAAACAGCCACCAGCACTTATTAGCCTGCAATTAGTTTGGTTGCCTCTTATGTAAATCTTTTATTGCTGTTTTCCCTTTTTAATACACTAATCATAAAAGAGGACTTGTTTTTTTATTCCTAGTCTGCCTGTAAGCTTCATCACTGCATCTTTCTCAGTCCCGCCATTTTTATAGCTATTCAAGTTTTGCTACGTGTTCTCCTTTCTCCTGGGTGCATAGCACTGGCACTGGAAGCTCTGGGGGACTCTGTGAGGAGAAAACTGAGGTGGTGGCTCCTAAGGGAAATGCATTTAAGATTTTATGTAGAAATAACAGCAAACCATTGTAGGGTTTGTTTGGAGACAGCCTCTAAATATATAGTTATTTTCACATTGACATGCACAAGTCCATAGGTATAAGTAATAACTATTGTTTGTTTTGTGTTTTGCAACAACTATTTGCTAATGTAATTGAACCAAACTGTTCTGTGATCCTAATGGGGAGAAAGATGTGAAGTCTAGTTCAACTTCATGCTTTGCTAGCATACAGCAACATAAATAGGTCAGACAGTGAAAAATTTAATTTAATATATTCCCAAACATTGAGGTCAAGGGAAGTTTTATCGGAAAAAGGCAAATGGGATTATGTTCTTAAAAGAATTTTTTTAATTTGGGTTTTCAAATGATAAAGCTTAATAGGCGATCCATAATAAATTTTCATTGTAAAACTTACAATTCTAAATAAGGTTTTCTTTTCTTTCTCAGTTAAGTCTCCAGTAGTGGTTTACTACCTGTCAAATTCTGACTGCTTCTGAAATGCCATGCTGTTAAGTTGCCTTACCTCAGATACAAAATATGCTAATCTTGACCTATTCCTAGTTAGCTTTAACAGTTTCTTCCCATTACTCAGTTTTAACTTTTCTTCATAATCCCTGTACAATTGCACACTACCCTATTGCAGCGTTAAAAATGAAGTAAGCAAATGCACATCTGCATTAAGAAAAATTCTCATTTCTTTTTCTTGATGATAACATATCCTTCTCTTCCTTTTTCTTTCTTCATATAAAAGTAAAGTCACAGGGAAAAAAAAGATGCTTCTCCCCTGTCAGATTATCATTACTATCAATGGCATAACTGGAAGTTCATTACACAACAACTGGCAGCATTTCATGACATCCCTGGAAGTGGATTACAGCTACCAGTCCAGCTACAGTCTTTTGGATACAACTCATGATCAACCAGACTTCCCTTTTTTGTTTTGTGTTAGGAAACCCCCAGGGCACAGACAGAACAGTAAAAAAAGTAAACTGAATCCTTTCAGATATCAAGACAAGAAATAAACTAAGTAAGTAAATGTGCTCATTTCAGACACACTTTTTATTGATATTATTATCCCAAGATTATACAAGTGAATTTGTAATAGGGTTCTTTCTGCCTTTGCAAATATTGTACTCCAGTAAAGGTTACCTTTATTTTACAGACTACCTTAAAACAATTGAATAAAAAATTGCAACAGTCACACAAGAATCTGACTGATACTTATTTTGAAACGTGCCTGTAAGGCACATTCTTTCTTTTATAATGTTTCCTCAATTGTTAATGCTATACTACCACCAGAAAAAAAAAAAAAAATCTGTCTTCAAAGACAAACAGGCAGAGTTGTAGCAGGTTATGACTATTCATGCCTTTTTACCATTTCATTGTATAGCAGATCCAGGGTGACTTTAGAAACAAATAAGCAAAATTATTCCTGCACGTACAGACTTAGGATCAAGCAAGCCAGACGGGACTAAAAACCAAACCAAGCATATAAACTGAAGTCAGAGATTTGACTCATTATAACTGAACTGGAGACCATAAGCAAGTTAATAAAAGTAGCGGTCTTCATTTAATGCAAATTTTCATGTGAAAGCAGCTGATACTGCTTTTTAATCCAACCATTTGATAACATAGAAAAATTATTTTCTATAAATGTGACGAAAATAAGATGTAGATATTATTTTCAAATTGTAAAATTCAAGACAGCAAAAATGAAAGCATGACAGTCTTTATATTTTATCAAAGCAATATTTTACCAAAGAATATACGAAGTGTGTTTCAGGGAATGGACAAACGGGTATGAGAGTAGGAAAAAGGCTCTCCCATTCAATAACTTTGAATCCTCCCTTCTCAATTTAAACATTCTCTGACAATATTCAGTAAAACCTTTATTCAATTTCACTAGCAAAATATGTATACATTTAGTAAATGATTTCTCAGTAAGTTGTTTTTTATAATCAGAGTAGTATATAACTTTATAATTCTTTTATAAGACTCACAGTAAAATGACCTTACTAAAGCTTGTATAAAAAAGATACAAAATTCTTCCGGTTTTCTATCTATTTACCAACGTTGCTTTAACAATCAGAATAGATTCACTTTAAGTAGTAAATTTTCCATTTTTTTCCAAGGAGCAGGCAAACAATGACCAGCTTGACTTTTTTTTTTTTTTCAAACCATAATAAAGGATCCATTCCCTCTTTTGTTCATATACTGCACTGCCAGAATGGTTAATTGGAATTTTTTTTTTT